>VDFB02031247.1:0-20276 GCA_007258455.2 Sequoia sempervirens | reverse complement strand
AAATCCAAACTCCACAACCTTTTCCAGTATCATACCCAGCTGTTCCAAATTGGGAGGCTTGGAACAGGGTATGGCCATCCATCAAAGCATAAAGGATAGAGGAATTTTGTCAGATATTGTACTTGCAACTGCTCTTGTAGACATGTGATGCAGAGCAAGGTGGTGATGACTCAACCAATCTCTTAATAATCTGATCCAAACAAGAAACCAGCCTTGACCAACTCAAAATGACAAATCTTAAACAAGGATTCAACTCTTAGAACTCTATTCACTCAACTTCACTCTTACACACACCCTTTTGGCTTGTAGCCCTCATAACCCAACTTTTCACAAAATATTTTAGAGTAGGCCATACTGTGACCTATCAAACAAATTTAGAGAGTCACTTCAACACATGAAACAACATACCAAAAGAACTCAATATGTTTCTTAAGCACAAATTGAAGTTTCAATAAACTAACCCTATTTTGGGCTACTCAAATAGCCCTCTTTTACAAAGGAAATACCTCCAAACCTCCTATTTTCCACTCAAACTCAATGGAAAGTGTTAAATTGTGTTATAAAACACCAAATTTCACTACTAGTTCACAAAGCCATGCATTCTATGATGCTGCACCAAGAAACCCTCATTTCACATGCAAATTCCAAGGGTTTATTCATTCTCCATATTCCCAAGCTTAACTGACTCAACAAATGCATTCAACAGACTCCAAATGGTCTGGGTAAACTAAAAAATTCATCACAAGACTGGTTCCTTCAATATTTTAACAAAACCCCACTTTAGTAACTCAATTTCACATAGTAAAGTGTTATGCCTAGCCTAGGGCATCACTCCATAACCCAATAACTTATCTTCCTAACTCTGAAAACCATAAGAACAACTAAACTAACATTTAATAAGTCAATCCACTAAGGTACAACTTAATACAGTAGGTGGATTGACTTTAACAACATTTTTAACTACAAACTGAGACCTCATTGGCCTATACAGGCAGTGTACAAAAAATAAAAGAAATCTCCCTTAAATCTTTATATAAAACCTTCAAACTTATTCTAGATGAAAGTTAATCCTTTCCTCCACACAAAACAATGTAGTTTTGAACAACTACACTCAGAACGGGATCATGCAGAGCTTAAAAGTTTAGAAAAGACATAAATTACAGAGAATTTACTAAAAAAATGTTGTGTATTGCTTTCCAATCTTCAATACAAACTTCCACCCTTTTGCTTGAGCCTTTTTCAGGCTTTTTATCATGTTTCCCAATAGTTACAAGTCATTGATTTGATGGAGGAGCATCTATTTTCCTTAGACATGCAAATTTTTTCATGTTGCACTGTATTTAGCAATTCTGCAAAACTTGACAAAAATGACCTACAAATAAAATAAAACTAGTAAAAACATATTCAATCCTAGAAAATGATTAAGATTAGTGGGTTATATGGAAGGAAAATTCATGAGAGATTTGACATGTTGATTAGTACTGGCAATAGTTTATCATATCTTAATTTTATGAATGGCCTGATTATTTGAAACAAAAATAACTAATAAATTAGTCTATATTCGTTGATGAACAATATGTCTGTACATATCTCTCATTTCTTGGATTATTTTCCATTATGAATTACATGATATATGAATATGAAAAATTATTGATCATGTTCCAAAAGAGCTATCTATTCACGTTATGCATTGTGGATATGAAGACAATTTAGAATGGAGAAAAGTTTGCTAATTCTACTTCTTTGATTAAATAAGCTATTCATGTTATCAACTATGGATATGAAGACAAGTTGGAATGGAGAAAATATGTACAATAATTTTCATTTATACTTAACAAGGATTATAATTGTAATTTATCCTTATCAACTAGGTTGGATGGAAAGTTCTATCTAAATTATCTATAAACACTTAATAAGAAAGTATCTACTTCAATTACATAACATATTTTGTTATTCTATTGTATGTACATTATTCTATGCATGGATAATTGTATTAATAAGAGGGTATTTTAGCTATAGGGTTAGCTAATAGACTAAAAGAGAAGTTGCAGGGAGAGGAAATAGTGGGTCAAGAGAGATAAAGGGAAAACCAATAGAAAGTGATTATCATGTCTCTGGTAGATAGAGCTATGTATCAAGTAAATGCTTTTAGGTTATTGTTATTTTTTAGATAATAGTCATACTTTGAATTGTTGTGTTGATTGGTGATTTATGCATCAAAAAATCTTAAAATTACACCTCCTAGATAAATTAAAAATGCTTTCAAATCTGAAAAATCTAGTATGTTTTCTTTCAACATACAAGACATAGATAATTAAAATACAACCAAATTAGCCATACTAACAAATCACAAATGTAGAACAAAATTAGTCAAAATTTTCAAATTAGACACACAAATGTTACTTAATATCTAATGATGATATTCCACATAAATTGTACATAAAAGGAAAAGCTAGTGGCCTCGATGTACAAGTGAAAGAAAAATTGTGATAAATTTCTAAGTAACTTCAATGAATGAGAAGTACATATTTATACAAAAAAATTTAAAGTAAAACAAAGTATTAATGGAATGAAATAAAATTTTAATTTTCTCCACAATAAGAACAATTCAAAAATATTAATTGTAATGTTTATCCACAATTTTTATTTGATGTTGACTTTTGTTTGCAATTTTACAACTCTTTTGCAACTTTGTCTCTTTTACCCAATTGACTCTAAAATCATCCTAATTCATAGTGAGTGGTCTCACAAGACCTAATTAACATAAAATGACCTCAAATGCTAAAATGACCTACTAAGATGTAATGTCCTTCAAATTTGAAAATGGAAGCTTAGGTGCTCCTACACCAACATGTAAGCTAAATGTGGGATCATAGACAAGGCACTTGAAGTGTTCGACAAAATGCCTCAAAGAAATGTGGTCTCATGGAATGCAATAATTGTAGGATATACACAAATTAGATTTGTTGAAAAGACTTTAGAAACTTTCAAGCAAATTCAATTTGCAAGTTTAAAGCCAAACTCTGCAACCTTTGCCAGCATCCTCTCTGCCTATTCCAAAATGGAAGCTTTGGAACTGGGTATGGACATCTATCAATGCATAATAAAAGGGGGATTTTTGTCTTATATTATAGTTGGAAATGCTTTGGTTGACAATGACATGTATGCAAAATTTGGAACCATAGAGAAAGCATGTGAAGTTTTTGATAGAATGTGTCAAATAGATGCCATCTCTTGGACTACAATTATTGTTTGATATGCACAAAATGGATTTGTTGAAAACACTTTAGAATATTTCAAGCAAATGCAATTGGTAGGTATAAAGCCAAATTCCAAAACCTTTTCCAACATCTTTCCTTCCTGTGCCAAAATGGGGGCTTTGGAACAGGGTATGAACATCCATCAAAGCATAAATAATAGAGGCATTTTGTCAAATGTTGTAGTTGCAACTTCCCTAGTAGACATGTATGTAAAATGTGAAAGCATAGACAAGGCATGTGAATTGTTTGATAGAATGTTTGAAAGAGATGCCATCTCATGGAATACAATGATTTTGGGATATGCACAAAATGGATTTTCTGAAAAGGCTTTAGAAACTTTAAAGAAAATGCAATTAGCAGGTGTGAAGCCAAATTCCACAACCTATGCCAGCATCCTCCCTACCTATGCCAAAATGGGAGCTTTGGAGCAAGGTATGAACATCCATCAGTGCATAATAGATGGGGGATTTTTGTCAGATATTATGGTTGGAAATGCTTTGTTAGACATGTATGCAAAATGTGGAAATGTACACAAGGCATGTGAACTCTTTGATGGAATTCCTCAAAGAGATGTCATCTCATGGAATGCAATAATTGCAGGATATGTACAAAATGGATTTTGCAAGGATGCTCTCAAAATATTTGCTGGTATAATTTTTTGTAAATATGATTACTTAAAACTGAGATAGAAGATAGGTAAACCCACATTCCAACATGCTCACCTGTTGAAAATCACTGCCAACATCAAAAAGATACCTACTCTAGTCTTATTTGAATTTTTCTATAAAAGATGCTTAGCATCTGGTAACTAAATGCTTTATAATTGAGTAATATAAACTCAAATATATACTTTCTAATCAATGAAAGTTATTGAAGTGAAGCTTACACCAAAAAAAAAAATGATCTTTATATTGCCTCATATATTCAAACTATACAATGAGAGTGCAAATAAATCTACAATGGGGATGATAAGTAAAATATACCTAACAACAACCATAAAACCACTAGGAAACAAAGCTGGTCTCTGCAAGAATAGAACATGTTTACATAAGCATCAAACAAATTCTAATTTTTGACACATTTTTGAAGTCCAATAATAAAAATATTAGGAATACACATGCTGTTATCAAGTTAAAAGCAATTGCATAAGCATACTCCAGTATAATTTAAAACCATAAACCATTAGAGAGCATATGACCTTAACTTGGCAATTCAAATGTGTGCATCTATTGGCAAAATCAAAAGATACCATTAAACTAATCTTTATTGTAGAAGCTTTGATGTTCTCTTTTCAAAATAAATTTGTTGTAACAATCTTCTCAAATTTGTTTGCAACAAACTACTTCCAAAGAAGACATGTTATAACTTATAAGAATATTTATTTTCTTTGAACTTGTAGAGGAGCTAAAGAAGGGGAAAAAACTATCAAATGAATCAAATCAACTCTATAAGGGAAACTCCCAGTTTGATTTGAATTTGTGAGATTCGACCCCCAGATGAGTCATTGATCAGAGAATATTGGACAGTCTGGATGCATTTGAAGGGAGCTTGGAGTGGCTAAAAAATGTTTTTGGTTCAAATGTTGAGTGTCCATGGCAATGCATGTGTAATATTGTTTTGAAGCACTCAAAGAGTCTATGGGATGAGCTTTTTGAAACCCTATTTGTTAGTAGGATGAAACAAATAGTTCAGTTGATGGATTTGTAGATCTATGTGAGAGAGTTAAGGTTGGTAAATGCCTTGAAGCCATAGTTACATCTCTGGCAAGTTACAAAGATGTTGAAACCCATTTTCACAAATTAACTACTAGTGAGGGTTGGCTTGTCAAGAGAGGGGACCTAAAAAGTGTCAATTTACCTTGGTTGAGTTTTAGATTTATGATGACAAATGATGAAGATTGGTTTGGTTGCCTTAACGCTTATTTTGGAATTGAGGTTAGTCAAATAAAATATACCATAGATGAGGGGTCCAAGAATATTCTAGAAGACCTCCTAAGTTTTCTTCATGCACATACATCTCCTTCAAGGATAAATGATTTAGCACCTTATTTGCAAGAGCAGTGCTTTCATTTTATCTCAACATTGATTTTTGAGATTGAAGAACATCTTGCACATCTTTCAAAAGCTCTCTATCAAGAAATGAAAAATGAGGAGATGCCAGAAAAAATGAACAAGGAGACACTAGAACCGACAGTTATAGTGGAAAGGGCACTCTTCTTAGGAATGCTTTTAGTTTCTCTCAGTTTTCATTCAACTTCCCTTCCACTAGTTCTTGGCTCATCTTAGCTCTACTTTGTTGAGAACAAAGCTTCAGTTTTAGGGAAAGGATCTTTGACTTTCAGATTTCCAGTACTAATTTTGATTACCCTCTTCTAGATAGTTCTAGAAGAAAAATACTAATGAGAGGGGTCAGTTTGAAGCCTGAATCATAGGATAAAAATAATAGCACCAAATTGAATAAACTGAGAAGAACTATGCACAATATTTGTATCAAAGCTAAGAGGTATCACTTCCAATGTATGACAAGATAGTGTCATGGGCTCTTCCAATGTATGACAAGGTATAAAACCTTATGGTTCTTACTTCCAACCTTAGTTGCAAGCTTTAATTTTCATCAACTCCAGACTCTTTGAGGGATCCTCCCCTCACACAACTATTTTTACTTGTACTTGTTTTAGGATTAACATTTTGGGCTTACCCCACTCATCCATTTCTTTGTTTTTTTCTTTTCTTTGCTTTATTTTATTTTTTTAGCCTTGCTTCTAGGGGCTATTTCCCTAATACTTTTCTATTGCAATAGGAGAGCATTATAGTCCCACTAACCTATTCTTGGACACTCATGGTGATGTAAGCAAGGTGGTTGACACTTCCAAACCAACACAAATGATCAAACAAGATCGGGAAACAACTCTCACATCACTCTCATATTTCCCTTTTCTCCAAAACTCACAACTAGAGGCTTGTAGCCCACACAAAATGTCTTCTTACAATATATTTTAGGGAAGGCCATCTTGAAACCTTATTGTCACCTTTTGAGACTCACAACACATTCCAAAACAACTTATCAACAGACTTCACAAGATTTCTTTAACACAAATTTGAAATCCTTAAGACTGCCCCTATTTTTAGGTCACCAAAAAGCCCAAATTTACAAAGGAGGTCCCTCCTAAACACCACACTGTCACCCAAACTCAACAAAAATTCATTAATTGTGTCTCAAAACAACCAAAACAATCACCATTTCTCAGATACTAGACTCCTAGAATGCTATTCAACAAAACCCTCACTTTGCATACAAAACTCAAGGGTTTACTCAATCTCACATCACCCGGGCTTATCAAACTCCAAAAATGCATCCAACAGACTATAAATGGCCTAAACAAACTGGTGCAGGAGCACCTACAACCATAATGCAAAATTTGATTTGGTAAAGTGTGTCAAGGTGAATTTGAGTGAGTCTAGGTTGGTAGAGGGGGTGTTCAAGTTTTGTTTGTATCAAATAAGGTTTCAAAGACCATTTTGTTATGTATTTAGGTGTTTGGGAATCATTGGAGTTCAAATATGAAAAATTACTCAAAACATGTAATGTTTTCAATGACAAGAAAGGTTGTCAAATTACAATTTTAGGAGAATATGAAAAGTCATGGTAGTTTAAAAGGTAGGTATGGGCATTGGGAAGTTAGAACTTGGATGGAAAATGTATTTAAAGGCCTAAGAAGGCTCAAATAGAGGTTGTTAATCATTTTGTGAAGAATTCCAATATAGAAACCAACGCTAAAAGGTAGATTTCACTGTGTTTGTCATCTTTTCTTGTTGTGTAGGGTCTTGTATAGGAACTTTATGATCTAGAACTTGTGGTAATTTGTGGTGATATGTCTTAGCTTTCATTTCCATCTATTTTGAGGGTCCTCAGTTAATTTTTGTGAAAGAAACCTCCATTTTTCTTAAGACTTCCTGTGACAGACCAGCAAGGTCTGAGTTTGAGTTTTAATTAATGTAAATCCATTCCTCCTATTATTGTTTGATGTTACTCAGAGGAATGGCATGTAAGATGTTAGTTTAGGTGTTCTAACAAGTTTGGAGTCTAAATCAAATGGTTGGGTGGCTTTGGAGTGATGCCCTAGGGCCGGGCAAAGTTATTTTCATGAGAAATTGAGTTGTTGAGGGTTTTGGAGAAATGTTGAGAGAATGGTCTATGTAAGGGTTTATTGAGCGTGTGTAGGTTATATGTGGGGTTTTTGAAGCACTGGTTTGGATGGGTAAGCATTGGAGTTAGGATTTTCATTAAAAACCTTGTGTATTGCATGTAAATGGAGGGTTTTCTAGTTTGGCATTGTAGAAGCCTTGAATCAACAAACAAATTATGGAGTCCTAATTGTTATTATATGCCTTTGCTTCTAGGACACAAATTTTAGTTATGGGCCTGCTTTGAGTACAGTGCATCATAAGTTGCACTCAAGCATTTGTTGCTCATCTATGCAAGCTTAAGCAATGATGACTTATGTGGTGCTAAATATTGTTTCTTCTTCAAACCAAATTACCTCAATGTGATAAAAATGTCTTAATATCACATAGGGTTGATCATAAGGGTGTTTGTGACATTTTCAAGGATTTCCTTCATTTTTAATACTACTATTCGATAACCATTGATCCCAAACTTCATATGCCATGAAAAACCACATCAACCTTAGATTTCTTTTTAAACTATAGAGATGGGCAATAGGAATGCAATCCAAGTCAAATTCTTTGTATCAAGGCTTTCTTGATCAAAACTTTGGATCATGTGTATTTGATCAAGTTCCTAGTTCAGTCTCTCTCTCAGTGATCAAATCTCCTCTCATTTTTAATTTCTTTTTTTAATCACTTAGTGTTCATCCAGAGGATAAGTAATGCAATTCAATAAAATATCTCTTTTCTATTAGAAGTTACCAAATTTTGTTCTCTTCACTCTTCAATCTTCTCTTTTTGCCTCAAAATTTCTATTGCCTACATCTCTATTTTTATAGTCTCTATCAGTTGACTAGAGAAAAATGTATCTAAGAAAGAATCATTACACTCTAGAGGTCAAGCAAAGGGATATTATCAGGTAAATCCTATATACAACCAACATTAACTCTTGAGATCCTAAGGTATGCAATTTGCTTCACCATTCCTAGTCAGCCAGGAAATTAAAAATGAATTAAATATTGTTTCTTTCAGAATTATCTTTCATTTTCTCTTATTGGATAGCTTCTTTCATCCCAAATATATTAGTCTGATTCCAATAGCTTTGGTTCTGGTCTACTTTTCCCATCCCTCTACTCCATTCAAAAGTGAAACACTTGCCAAGCAAGAATGGCAAGGTGTCATTATATCCCATCCCTCATTCCATATCCATTCAATGTATAGATCAAATATTATTACATAGATGAAGTTGAATCAATGTACACTTATCATGATCTATTAATTTTTTTAACAGTGATGTGCTAAGCACTCCTCTCTAAAATTATATTATAAATTGATACAATCAATGGTCTAGTTGCCCTAACTTATTGTCTATAAAGCCTGATGTATTTTTCTTCTTTTCTTATTGGAATTCATAATTTGGCTTCTCAATACTCAAGTGTGAAAAAATGCAAAGAAAAAATCCTGAGAGATGCTTATCTTTACCATCAATGCAAACAATTGCTAATTGAGATTTGACAAGCTCTTTCACATTGACACCAATTGGCAATTTAAAAGCCTTGTAATTTGCAATGTGAGGAAACTTCCCAATAACCTGAATGATAAATAGAGAGCTCTAATTAAGCAGCTACAACCATCATGGAATCCATGATCCCAATATATAGCATTAAAGACAAAACTCAACAAAGGATATGAGAAGAAAATATTGCTTATTGTACCATGTAAGCATACATAATAGGATTTACCTCTCTTGGAAGATTGTCATATTCCCTTTCAAGTTGAATCACCTGATCCTCTCCTGTAAAAATAGGGGAATCAAAAGTATTTAGGTAGTTAAGAGCATATTTAAATAAGGTTTGATCTAACTCACGCATTCAGATCACTGCAACCTGAGACATCAAGCATTTGCGCATCAAGTCATTGCAACCTGAGACATCAAACACCTCCAATCTAGTGTTCATTGATTATCTGTTATCACATATGAAGAATGCAAGTGTTCATAGATTATTTGTTATCCATTTTGGTGGGCTACTTCGACTTTCACTTCTCCATTTTAGCAGGACGAAGGTTTTAGAGTATGTTTATTAAATTTTTAGCGGGCTATGCCTATAGGTTTTAGAGTATGATTATTAAAATGAAAATTATGGCAAGATTTTAATAATGAGAAAAATTTTATTTTTAATTTTTCCTTCTCCTTAGCATTTATGTTATAGTGTAATTTTTTATAATTAAATTATAACATAAATGCTAGTACAATTTTTCAATTCTTTAATTATTTTTATTGTATAGTCTTTTTAAATTTAAATTTTATAATTTTATAATTTTTATCCATTGTTTTAATATTTTGCAATTGGCTTAAATTTATTCAACTTGGCTTTTATTCTCTTTTTTGTCTCTCTTTTCTTATCTATTGTCTTTTCTTCCCCCTTTTATTTCCCCCTTTTTTCTTATGTTGTGTTGTATTTTCTATGTCTTTGTTTTTCTTCCTTTTAATTGGTTTCATTAATTTGTTACTTCTTTGTCTCCCTGTTCTTTATTTATCTTAATTTTAAATACTATTTGTCTTTTCTTCTTTGATCTTAATTTGTGGTCTCCCCTTCTCCCTCCTTTCTCCTTCCCCTCTGGTTTTCCTATTTAGGTTGTTCTTGGTCTACAACAAAATACTTTTCTCCTTGAGCTCTTTCATCTTGATGATGGATCACAGAGTGTGATCCAAAACGTTGATGCAAAAAACTCTAACGCAATCTAAGCCAGAAATATATGCAAGATTAATTGATATGGATTTTGGAAACTTGATCTCATTAACATTTTGACATGTTAAATATATATATAAAATTATTACTAGCAATTGCACCTTGGTGTGCAATAGGTATGCCGAAGAGGTATGAAAGGTCAATTAGAGAAAAAATTGGTGTATTTTTTTAGACATATGTGTAGTACATGAGGTCAATTGGTAGGTCATTTAGCAAATGATGTTGTTTATGTAACAAAGGTCTCAATTGGCGGGCTATGATTGAAAATAAGGTCTTGACGAAGGTTTTAGAGTATGTTTATTAAAATAAAAATTATGTCCAAGATTTTAATAATGAACACATTTATTTAGTTATTTATTTAGTCATTTATTTAGTCATTTAGTTGTGATTCTACCTAATGACCAAATTAGTCACTTATAAATGACCAAATTAATCATTTATTTTCAAAATACTACTAGTGTTAGTCACGTGACTAAAATTTTTAGTTACGTAGTCATTTATTTGCCAAATTCTACTAGTGTTCATGGCAAACTAAATGCAAGAGTATCATATGTGCCCTCAATACCTAAAATACATGTAGAGTAAGCTTTCACAAGAGTATCACCAACCAAAGATCTAGAGACAACTTAAAATCTATAAGACTCTCACACGCAACTTTCATCTCAAGCCCTTAATATATGGGAGCTATGATACATAAAATTGTCAAACAATATTTACAAAACGATGAGGTAAAACCACCCAAAATTGGTGCTTAAATTATTTCCAATCAAAGACGCTCAATGATGTGTCAAAACACACACTAACATGTGTAACTCCTTACAACTCTTTTCTATGTCCAATAGGTTTTCACATTTTCCAATTCGAGAGGCCCAACTTTTGAAGGCCATAACTTCTGATTTTGGAGGTTGATTGACAAACCATTTGAACTATTGGAAAGTTCATGGAGTACTCTATAAAAATATGATTGGATTTTCCATTTATGACCAATATTGTGCCCAAAAATGTCCTATGAGTGCCTTAAACTTGACTTTGAAACTTTTTAAAATAGAAAGTTTAATATCTTGAAATCAAGGCATGATCTTGGGTTGAAACTTTACTAGCATGTTTATTTGAAAATTCCATAATTTTGGGGAAATTTTTGGACCAATTTGTGCTCAATTGTAAACTTTCTATAAATAGTAACCTTTGTAATTGTAAGGTTGAGACACATTTTTCCTAACATATTAGAAATCTATAATTCTACAAACTAGAGAGAAAGGAAGATTAGAAGGAAATGGAGAATGAAAGATTAGGAGATCCAAAGATGTACAAGGATCAAAAGAAGTTTGGATTAACCCTACAAGTCTACAAAAATGGAAACATGGTAGGGATTGATACTTACTATGAATTGGGAATGAAGAAGGATTAGAGTTTGGGAGGAAGAAGGGAATTAGAAGAAGTTTTAAAAACCCCCAATGTCCACAAAACACATGAAATTTGGTGACAAAAAGAGTGATGTTGGAAAATGTAAAGAGTTGGGTACCTTGCACGCTGAAAAGGATAGTAAGAAATCAATGGTTGTATGGACTGCCTTTCAAGGAAAATAAGTAGAAGATGCTTGGGTAATTGATAGTGGTTTCTCTAACCACATGACTAGTGACAAGGGAAAGTTCATCAGCCTTAAGAAGTGGAGTGTTGGATTTAGTTCTAGTTAGCTTTTTGTTAGATCCACAATTATAGGAACTCATATCCCTATTTAATTTTGATTTTGGATCATTTCTAAGGATCCAATTTTGATGTAATTTTTTCAAACAAACATATGCACTCTCAGTGTGGATTTTCCTATTGACTTTGTGGAGATTTAAAATTTCTGATTAATCAAAGGATTATGCCTATTTTGCATGCATCACAATTTGGTGTCATGGTAATGGTATGATTGTTTCATTTTTAATCTAAGTTGGAAAATTAATGTAATCTTGTGAGTTATTTTAGAATTAATTAAGGTTTTTGTCTCAAATCTACACATGTTTGATAGTGTTTTGATTTGATAAAATCTAAAAATCTTATGTGTTGTTTTATTTTCCTAGAAGATTTCATCACTGTTAATAGTAAATGTGTGAATTGTTATTTAATTTAATGGTGGTTTGGAAAGATTTTGTTTAAATACTCAAATCTGATTTGTGAAAAGTTTCCTATCATTTTCCATTTAGATTTAAGTTTTATTTAAATTCCTCATTACCCTCACTATCTTTTGAATTTTATTTGAATCAAGTTTGGAATTATTGAAAAGAGCATTAAATTGATACAAATCTACTATAGATATGAACATGCAACATGTTTAATGAATTTCTAGAATCATTTATTTTGATTGCATCTTTTAAATATCATTTTCTAGAAAAGGTAATAACTAGATCCCTTGTGAAATATGTTGACAATGAACATTGTGTTGTCCCATGTGGTCAAGACCTGACTAGAAAGGAACCTTGGAGTAATTTATTTACTTTTCAAGAGAAGCAATAACCAGTTATTTCTTATCAAGATGGAAGTCTTAAAAACACCCCCAACAATTTGGAATTGGTAACTGTTGGAAAGAGAAGGGAGCCATACAAGTGGTGGAGGTATTGAGATATTATGAGGATATATTTTTTAGGACGTTCATATACCTAAAACAAATTAACTAAGAGGATAATATTAAGAAAATTTAGGTGAAAGATGACATAAAAATAAAGAAGAAGAAGACTTGCCTTTTGAACCCAATGTCAAAATCAAGGTAAAACTACAATTGGAAAAAATTCTAGCAAGAGGGATAATAAAACCAATGGAGGATATAGAGAAGATCATGCCAATGGTGGTTCAGCGTAATTTTTTTGGAGAAATAAGGATTTGTATAGACTTCAGAGAACTCAATAAATCCTATTTACATAATCCACTTCTTGCCTCATTCATGAAAGAATTATTAGAATTAGTAGTAGTGACAGAGGTTTATTTATTTTTTGATGAATTCTTTAGATGCCACCAAATTAAAATTCAATAAGATCAAGAAAAGACCACTTTTTTATTGGAAGGGGGTCATTCGTATATACTATTATACCATTTTGACTTAAGAAAACCCCATTTGTGTTTAGTAGGATCATGGTAAATATTTTTAGAGAATTCATTCATGATTTCAATGTGTATTTGGATTACTAGACAATGTATGGGTTACTAAAGGATCATGTTCAAGTTTTATAGTTAACACTAGAAAGATATAAAAGCCTTAAAATAAAACTCACTCTAAAGAAGTGCACATTTTTAGTATCTTTATAAGATAGATCATTGTAAAAAGGAAATAATGGTTGACCCTCTCAAATTAGTAATTATATTGAATCTCCCACCATCAAATATTGAATAGAAAAACATAAATTTTTGGGTTATGTAGGGTACTAATATAAGTTAATAAGATGATACGTGGCAATAACAAGATCCATTTAATAATGATTAGAGAAGAACAATGAAAATTTTAATTAGACAATAGAATGTCAAGAGGCCTTTGATATCTTAAAGAACAAGATTGTAGAGGCCCTAATCTTGATATTCTAATACTAGAATATTATATTCCATGTCCATGTAGATGCATTAGTCATCAAGCAGTATTAGCACAACCTAGGAAGAATAAGTTATTAGCTATAAGTGTAAATAGGTCAATCCTAGAAAGGTGATTAGCTAACTAGGTGAAAAATAACTTTATTTATACTAATACCCCCTTAAGTGAAACTTATGGAATAATTTATGTACTAATGATGAGTCCTAGGTACTAGACCATGTTAGGTACTCATGTACAAATTTCTCATAAAATGGAGTAAAGGAGAAAAACCCAATGGGAAATAAAACCCCTCTCTAAAAGAGAAATGATGCAATAAAATAAAATGTACAAGTGAATAAGATAAAAGAAGGAACCATGATGACCCCCAAGGACTACTTCTAACACATAAGTACAAGAATGTTCACCCCATAGGAAATAAAAGAGAGAAGGTCATGTGACCCCTGCCCCCAAAAAAAAATCAAGTAATGAACTCCATGTGAGGAAATGATTCCTCCCAAAACTAATAGAGAAACCATAAACCATACAACCTCCCCTCAAAATGATGCTTGTAGTGTTGATAGATGCTCAACGTTGGATGTTGAAGATGATTCATGAATTTTGAACAACATTTCTCCCCTTGGGAAGAAATAACACCACTAATGCATGTAAGATGACTTCCCATTTCAGATAGGAATATGTAGAAAATAAGATCAATATCTTTGAATTTTTCACATGATTCAAAAATTGAAATGATGCCAATGATATTCCTTTGAATCATGCTCAATGATATCCTATCCAATGCTAATGTGTGAAAAATATTGATAAGATAGATCAAGTACCATATATGATTCAATAATAGGGACCATGAATGTATATTTATAGCTTAGACCGATGAGAATCTAGTACTTTGCAGATGATGCCAACATAGATGATGACTGAGACATATAGGTCAACTCATGATTATCTACATAATTTTTCATGATAGAAGTTGATGTAAGCAAGGAAAGAGTAGGATTGAAATATGGAAATGGTGATGTAACTTCATCAAAGCTAAAATCAAAGAGAAGATGAATGTCCTTAATGGTGTCATCCAAATTTGAAAGGTGGGATTCTACAAACAAAAATGTGATATCTAGTAGATATACATCCTGATGTGGTAGATCTATAACAACAATAATAATGTACTGATGCAAAGAATCACTATAACTCATGGATGAGTCAATACTAGATTCAAATGTAGCAACAGGTGATTCAAGATTGGTAATATTGAAAATTAGTTGGATGAGTGAATGCGAGGTATAAGGAGAAAGCTCATCCACATATTGATTACTCCCACAATATTTTCACTTCATTGTGCATTCTAGGCATGCTCTAATTAAGAAAAATATTAATGTTAAATGCAAGTATAAACCCCCAAAATGATTATTTCTAAATCATAGCCCCCCAAAACAATGTGCATGAAATTTTTACAAGTTTTGAAGATTGGATGCAAAAATCTTCCCTTTATAACTCATGGAGATCATAATTTTTTTATAAAATGGCATTATGGCAATCTAGATCTTAATTTAACATGCGAAATTGAATTCCTTGTGAAATTCTAATATGAATAAAAAAATCGATAAGCAGGGTGAAAGTTAAGCCTTGTCAAAATTTTCTTACAATTATGACTTCAAAGAGAAAAAATTTATAATGAATAACACAATTTCTAGAACATATTGATGTTAGAGTCTCTAAAATGGAATTGGATTCCTATTAACTATTCACACTTTAAAATCCAATCTTCCATTTGCAAGTTATTCTAAAATGAAACGAAATAAGCTAATAGTGAGTGAAAACTACTAACAATTTAAGCTAATGGTTAGTTTAATCATTAATTGTTGGCATAAACAATTGATTAGATTAATTAGTTTGGAAATTTACATAAAGTGTTATACACAAGTCAAATATCAACTCTTAATCATAATAATTTAATGTAACTACAAATATGAGGTGGAGTTTGGAAGATTCTTTGTTTCCAAGTGTAAACTCATTTATATGAGATATCGTCATGTTAGAGAGATCAGGTTGTATACAACTATGTTGATGTTGACACCATGTGTCCCATATAAATTTATAACCTATTCTTTTGGGGTGTAGGAGGATGTGGCCTTTCTCACACCTCTAGAGTATACACTCTTCACAAATAGCTCACTCTACAACAAAGTTTTGCACTATGCAAAGGATTTAAACCTATCAACAAAGGAGAGATTAGGCTACAAAATTTCCAATGGCTTCACACCTTACATGATTCTCCATATGATAGGTTGTGACTCCAAAGTTTAGGCATGTCCTATAATGGGTGAAAAAAGGTCGTAGATTGAGAGCTAGTGCAAGAGGAATTTACAAGTTCTCCACACCTGCACATAAATTTTTCTCAAAAAAACCTCGCAGCTATCAATCCAAGAAAACCAAGCACAAATGATGCTATCTTGACAATTACACTCAATGGAAATATACAAGTATTGGATGTTGGTTGTTTTCCAACTACAAAAATGAGTGTAGATTCATGAGGAAGTAAGAACAATAGGGTTGTGGTGTGCATAATATTCCTTTTTACCTTGTACCTTCTTTTATAAGAGTGTCCTTTACCACATTGAGCATAATAAGGGGTGCTGAAATTTTGGGTGATACACCAAAAAAAATCCCACCAATGATTGTGGATGCTTGTATCAAAAGATCCTACAAAGGCTGAACTAAAATGCTAGCTTGTCTGTGATATCTACAACAGGAAAAGTGTTCCAACAAAGAGTAACACATATAATATTGTAGATAGCCAATATTTGACAAAAGTGTCACAGACCTGTTGGTGTGAACATATGTCTTGTACCTAGTAATTTATCTTACTAGGGACTTTGGGGACTTATTAACATGTTAAATTTACTTAAGATATAATATTCCTTCTAGAAGTTGTAGTTGGCATTTCTAGATCTTATATTTCTAGCTTTTAATGCTTGATTCCTAGGTTGTTAGGAGTTAGCTATCAATGTCAAAGGATTAAGACACATGTCACAATCATGTCTAATCCTATTCCTCACCTTTCCTATATAAGCAAGGTCATTGTAAACTGTAACATACTTCATACCTCATCATCATTTTGATAGGTCTTAATATCAAGCAAGCTTACAAAGGATGAACTACAATGCTAGCTTATCTATAATATCTATAGCAAGAAAAGTGTGGCAACAAAGACTAACACATATAATATTTCAGATAGAAAATATTTGACAAAAATGCCACAAACCAAGCCAATAGAACATAAAAATATCCCATGAAACCTGCAACAAAGGAAACCAACAATTTGAAAAATGTCAAAATGGCAAAAAAATGCATACAAATAGTGATGGTGACCCACAACAAGCCGATAGGTTGCAAAAATTCAATTTTCAACCCAAATGAGTAGATGGGAAAAGGGAGATTTTGGTCCTTTGCTAAAAAAATCATTTTTATATAACTTTTTTGTACTTTACATATTTGTACGATACAATAAGTACAAGAAATTTAAAAATTGAAAAAAGTGAATGTTAGTGAATTTGATGAAATGAAAGGTATTTCTTTAATTTTTGGGTCTTTCAAATGTAATGGAAATGTGAGTTTGGATCCATAATGCTCCATTGATAGGGATATGTGTGAGAGTCACCTTGATGTGAGAAGGAACATGCTCTCATGGCTCTAATGCCATGTTGGAGAATGCTAATATAAGAAAGAAAAAATTAATAACCTTCCACAAGTGAAATGATAAACACAATGGGATATCTATCATATAGTATTAAGAGTGTATAAATACAATAAGTAACCTTTCATATATAGGCAAGGTAAATGAGGTAGAAAGGTAGGACTAAACAACTGACTAACTCTCCAAATGTGGAACACTCGTGAGCTCACTTGATAAGTGTATGATAAAGTGTCACTAGGAATCTCAATTGATGAGGACATATGTCTCAATGCTCTAAATTGAAACAAGAGTATAAATGACCTAAGTAAACTTAAGCTATAAGTGTGAATAGGTCAATCCTATAAAATGTGATTAGCTAACTAGGTGAATAATGACTCCATTTAAACTAACATTAGTAACCAAATCTAAGAAAATATGTGCAAGAAGGCTTGGCATGATAGGAACATCATAATTAAAGCCTTTCAATTTGGTGACATTAAGTTTTTTTCTATGATAGCATATTCAAGAAACTTAAGAAATTAAAATTTGATGGTTAGGCCATTACAAAATTGAAGATATAATACCATTTATAGCTATCAAATTGAAGACCTTAGAGAATGGATTATTGTATGGATATTTAATTGGGTCTAGGCTAAAACACTATTACATGGGATATTGAAAGGTATATTCAATCTCAATAAAGTTGGGCACAAATAGAAGTATCTCAAGAAATATGTATTTTTATTATATTTTACTTTAAAATAATATTTCTCATAATATGAAGATTATCAACCCATCAAATTGACAACACCAATTGTAAAATTTGAGGGAAAAGAAATAATTAAGAGCATTAAACTTTTAAAAATGTTTTAAAACTATATAGGAACACAACTATCAAATTCATTGTGTGTTGATTCAAGTTGAAGTAAATTTTGAGCTAAGAATATGAAAATGAGTGTGTATTATAATCAATTTGAGAACTAATAGAGCACCAAAGAAAATTTCTAAGGTTGTTGGAACACAACAATCTACTGAGAAGGAGGTGAATCAATAGGTCACTTAAAGTATAGCCCTAAATAAAATTAGTAAATTGATTCCCTTTAAACCCTTTTATAGCAAATTAAAACAACATATGTAGAAAGATAAATATAAACATCCAATAACATAAGATATATGTGGAAAACCCCAAGATGGGAAAAACCAAGGTGAGAAATGCTGCTAGGAAAGGGGGTCGGTACCCTAATGAACTCAATGTCTACTATTAGACCTAGGGTTTATCTGCCAAACTCCAATTGGACTTGACTTTTCTTCCATACCCATGGATGAATAGAATAACAATGAAGCTCCCCCTGGACCCATGCCCTATCACTAAAATTTAGTGATATGATGTGGAAGCAATTAATCCCAATTTCTACCTCAATATTCAAATTGTTCCTTGGGAAGAGGCTTGGTAAATATGTTAGAAACTTGTTTTTTGGTGGGAAAATATTCTATTGACCTCCTTTTCTACAACCTTCTCTCTAATGAAGTGATACTTGATTGATATGTGAGTTGTCCTAGAGTGCATCATTGGATTCTTTGAGATGTTTATTGCACTTGAATTATCACAAAGAATAGAGATAGAGTTATTGTACTCAACCTTGACATCTTTAAGTGTATTTTTCATCCATAATACCTAAGTACAACATGGTGGTGCTACTACATACTCTACTTCTATTGTGGATAGAGTAATTGATTCTTGCTTTTTTCTCATCTAGGAAACAAGTTTGTTTCCCAAAAAGAATGCTCCACCACTTGTGCTTCTTCTATCATCTACACTTCTAGCCCAATCAACATCTATATATGTAGTTAAAGTGAATTCCTTGCTCTTGGGATACCATAGTCCATAGTCAACAGTGCTTTTAATGTATCTAGAAATTCTCTTCACTGCGTTGACATGGGACTCTTTTGGAGCAGCTTGAAATCTTACCACCATACATACTGCTTGATTAAATCTGGCTTTGATGTAGTTAGGTACAACAAGCTTCCAATCATTGACCTATACATTGTTTGATCTGTATCTAGTGATTCATTCGATTTTCTCAATTTGTAGCTAGTTGTCATGGGGGTACTTACTGGTCTACTATCTTCCATTCCAAATTTCTTAAGCATTTCCTTAGCATATTTAGTTAAATATCCCATTATCAGTTTGTACAATTTATAAACCAAGGAAAAATGACAATTCTCCTATAATTGACATCTCAAATTCATCTTGCATATGGGTAGAAAATGTTGAACACACAAAATATTCAGAGGGGGGTGAATCAGTATTTTATTAAACAATTCAGCTATAAACCGTCCAAACATTAAATCACATCTAACTACAATTGTAATTAAAGACATGAAAGAGATCATAACATTACATAACACATAAACACTAGGATTTTTATGTGGAAAACCCAAAATGGGAAAAACCAAGGTGAGGATTAGCTCACAATATATTATAACTAGTTATAAGATATTACAGGGGCACACTGCTAGGATGCACTATCCTTGAAAGGTTCATATCCTGAAATGATTACAAAATGGAGTGTGGCTCACTGCCAGAATGAACTAATAGAATACACCTTTCATGTCCTGAATTCAGTTCCAATTAAGCTTTGAAATACAAAATCCTACACTGATTTGCAGTCTTACAACATATACTGCAATTCTACCTTGATACAAAACTCATACATATAAGATCACACACTATCAGACATCACTTCTTATCACATGTCACATCTTCAATAAAAAAATGCTTCATATATATATATATATGCTATTGCATCCTTACACATCAATTAGGTCAGCCTAATTAGATGCACACACGCTTAATTCAAAAATAGC
>VDFB02031246.1:0-21536 GCA_007258455.2 Sequoia sempervirens | reverse complement strand
ATAAGATGGAACTATTAACCCTTATAGTCACCATGTGGAATATGAATAAATATGGGATAATATAGGAAAGATAGATGAGAGATTGAGAATATGGTTATTTTACTAGAAATTGTCATCTATCACAAAGAATCAACATATACACCAAAAACAAAGGGTGGAGACCAAGTGTTGGCAAAGATTAAAATGGATTTTTATAGAAAATTCAACTTCTAGGATTTATATAGGACCTTTAACAAGATGCTATAAAAAATAAGTGAGATAGTGACTTTACTAGTGGATGAAGTAAGGAAGATATTTGGTGAACAAGAGAAACTAGTAATAATACACGTAGAAGAAGGAATATAGAAAATGGTTGAATGGATGAACTAAGAAAGCATGGTAGTGTGGAGAGATTGTTGAGTTGTAGGAAGAGGATAAAGACCTTGCAAATGGAAAAGATAATACCAATAACATAGGTGTTCAAATTGAAGAGGGAGAAAGAGATAATTTATAAAAATGATGTGACCTAATATTTCTATCAACCTTCAAAGATCAGAAGAAAATATTGCCAAGGAGGACACACTAAAGATTGGAATATACTAGGAAGAAGTAGAAGTGATGAAGAGAGCTGAATTATTGAAAGAATATGAGGATTTATTTCTTATAACATCCATGAAGTTACAAGAGATTAAGGAAAGAGCCAAAGTGATGAAGGTTCAACTAAGGGATGATGCAAAACTACTAAAGAATAGGCCATACCTTCTAAACCCTAATGTACTAGTAAACATAAAGTAGGTGGATAAAATTATTTTTGGTGGGATAATAAAACCTATTGAAGATGTTGAGTGGATAAGTGCTATGGTAGTATAGAATAAGAAAATACGAGTTATAAGGATGTGTTAATTTTAGGGAGTTGAACAAATCTTGTATTCATGATCCCTTTTGAACTCTATTTCTATGAAGTATTAAAAATAATAGTAGGTACAGTGGTATATTCTTTTATTGATGGATTTTTTGGGTACCATTATGTTAAAATAGGAAGTAGATAAACCATAAACCATATTTTCCATATAATGGGTGTTATTTATGCATAGTAAGTTCTATTTGGGTTGAAGAATGCACCTATAATGCTTAGCAAGAATGGTTAATGTATTCATGTATTTTATCAATTATTTTCTTGAGGTGTATTTGGATGATATATGGACCAATGAAGGATAATTCCCAGGAACTAAAGTTGGTGTTTGAAGGGTGCCATTGTTTGAAGATCATAGCAATAAATATAAAAAGTGTACATTTTCTACTCTATTTGGCATCCTTTTGGGCCATATAATTTGCAAAGAGGGGACAATGGTATATCCATTAAAGATAGCGACTAGTTTGAATATGCCCCCACCCAAGAGAGTATTTAAGATTGACATTTTTGGGTTATACTTAGGTTATCATAGAAAATTCACAAGAAACCATGTTACAATTTTTGTTCCTATTAAAGAGTTTTTGAAGAACAATAAAAAGTTTTTTGAACAGATAAAAAATACCAAGAATATTTTGATATCCTAAGGAATAAGATAGTAGAGGTACCCATGCTCATCCTTCTAGACTGGAGTTAGCCATTCCATGTGCATGTTGATAAATTTGGACCATAATTTATGTATTATTGGCACAACTAAGAGGCAAGAAGGGCCCTCCTATTTTATTTGATAGTTGTGGTAGAAAAAAACTATACAATAGAGAGGGGAATATTTACTATGGTGTTTGCACTCCAAAAGTTTAGAAATGACCTATATTGATAGCTCCATTTTTTTTATACTAACCATAAATCCCTCTAGTACTTAATGATAAGATTGGTCATTCATGGCTACATAGCAAATGGTTAATGTTGTTCTAGGAGTTCAATTTCAACTTTATAGTTAAACTAGGAAAGGCTAACTAGGAACATATTACTTGTTCCTAATTAGGAACATTGATGGAAAAATATGTTGGGATTGATGCCTCAATCTCACAGGCTGAAACTTTTGAGAAAGCATGGTCGTTGTGACTGGTGAGATGTCTGGATGATCTGGGAGTTGATCTTGGACTCTCGCTGTGACCTCCTAAATGTCTTGGTGATCGGCATCTGAAACCTTTAGCGTAACTTTGGACTGTCGGAATGATGTCTTGGCGATGATAGGAAGTCTTGCCGATATTGGCATGACCTTTGGTCTGTCTAGCCGATGTGATAATCGGTATGAGTTGCTCCTATTGGAAGGAAGTCTTGGCGACTAGGAGATGTCTGGCCAACAGTTGGTGTCTATCGGATATCGGGGAGACTTGGTCGAAAGGGTTATGTTTCGGTATGAGGTCTTACGATATGAATGTCTCACCGATAGTTATCTTCAAGAGTCATCAGAGAAACACATGGGCTTCGGTATGAAGTCTTAGCAAATGTGGAAAGTCTTGCCGACTGATGTTTTTGGGGAGACCCTTGGCCAAAAGGCTTGCTTCGGTGTGATGTCTCATCGATAGTGGTAAGTCTTGCCGATGGGTATACCTTGGTGCTTTCGTAGTGACAAAAGACTTCGGTGTGAAGTCTTGGCGACTTGGAAAGTCACGCTGGTAGTCTTCGGGATGACATGTGATGCTCGATGTGAAGTCTTGGTGAAAGACGATTGTCTTGCCGACTCAGCATGACATGTTGTGCTCGATGTGAGGTCTTGGTGAAAGATGAATGTCTTGCCGACTCGGTATAACATGGTGTGCTCAGTGTGATGTCTTGGTGAAAGACGAATGTCTTGCCAACTATCGAGCACTTTGGTGTGACTTGAAGGCATTAGTATGATGTCTTGGCGAAGAGTGATTGTCTTGTCGATGGGAATCCTGATATCGGTATAACCTCTCAGCGACTGTTGATGTCATGCCAATAGTGGTCTTCGGGGTGACATGTTATGTTCGCTATGATGTCTTGCCGACTGGGATGTTTTGGTATAACATGAAGAGCTCGGTGTGATGTCTTGGTGAAAGACGATTGTCTCACCGAATGGAATAGTCACGTCTACATGACTTGAAGACTTCAGTATGAAGTCTTGGCGAACTGCGGTAGTCTTGCCGATGGAAATGTTGAGGTTGATGTGACTTGTGAACATTGGTATGAGTCTTGCCGATGAGGAAACTCTTGCCGATAGGAATGCAATGGATTTCGGTGGTTTTGATATGACTTGTGGCATTCGCTATAACGTCTTGCCGATTGTTGGAACCTATGCCGATATCGAATGTTGGTTGTGTTGGCATCAGGGAGACACGGTTAGTGTCTCACCGACATGCCAACACAGGTTGAACTCCCTTGACCGTTTGAAGGCTATCCTATGTGGTGTGACCTGGATGTATTATCTTCCATGCAAGGAAGTGGAAATATCTACGATGCTGAGCTGGATGATTCGATCGTTGTGATCCGACAGTTGGAAACAAACCGTTTCACAGAGCCTATTGAGAACATATGTATATGCATTGCACATTGTGTAGGAAGAGTCAGAGAGAAAAAGAGAAGCGAAGAGAGAGGGCTGAGTGGCTGGCTGAAAGGTTGAAGCAGAGGAAGAGAGAGGCAGGGTTATGTTGGAATCTCTCTTGATCATGAATGCCATGGTTGATCTCTTAGGGAGAGTTTACTACCAGGTTGTATCAAGAATGAACAAGATGTAATCTCTGAAAAGGCTATGAGCCTGAAATTGTATTGTAACCTTGTGTTGCTGAATAATACAATGGCTCGATCTTTGGAGTGTGGGGTTTTTTACCCGAAAGGGTTTTCCCCACATAAATCTTTGTGTTCTGGTTTTTTGTCTTATCTTTCATCTGTGTGTTTTCTTGCTATTGAATTTACATGTGCTTCTCTCAAAAGGATCAATGTGGGAAATAAACTGTCTGTTGCACTTTAGGACATAGTTGTACGTGTCTTTGAGGCAACCTAATGGAAATGAAAGTTACTGAAGGCACTACTGTTATGGAGGTTTCTCTGAGATGCCCCCTCAATTTTCCTTACACAAGTAGTGAGCGTCTTGTAATCAATTTTGATATTCTCTATAGTGTGATTTAATCCTCACCGTAGTTTTTCCAGTATTGGGTTTTCCACGTAACTCTAGTGTTATTGTGTTTATGTGTTGGATCTAAGTTTCTACATTGGCATTTGATGATTAATAGTTTAAGAAGTATTGAGAATTAGTTCTAGTGATTCAATTAAAGGTTTAATTTTGTGACAACTGATTCATCCCCCTCTTAGTTGTCCTATTCAACATACATATTGCAAAAGATATTTGAGATTACATGTACACATAAATTTCTAAAAGATGGAAAATGAAAAAAAAAAATTACCACATTATATTTTTATGAACTTGCATAAATATGTACACATCTCATACACTATTTTCATTAAATCCTTTTCATTTTCAATTATACCAAAAAATTAAGGATAACTAGAAAATCAAGTTTAAATCAAAATTTTCAACATTCATACAAGCTTAAAAATAAATATTTTCTTCTAAATAGAGTTATGTAAATATGTACAAATATATTCTAAAATGATGCATACAATGAAAAATAGAATAACAATTTCATTTACATGGCTCAACCTTATGAAAAAATCAAAAGTGCCATCATCCAAATGATAAAAATTACATACTCATTAACAATAGGGGATTTAAAAGAAAAATAAGAAATGTACATCAATCCATCACATTGAGGATTATATCAAAAAATTTAGTTTATATCTGCAACAAAAAAATACATAAAGCCTCACATGAACAAAGCTAACTCATGTCCCAATCATAAGACTTGTCATACAAGTCCACCCTCGAACTATAAGGCCTCAAGAAACTAATTTTCACAACACAAGAACACACAAACACACTAAAATTGGTAAACTAGTCAAAAGGATAACACTCACAAATAGATCTCAAAATCCATGGCAAGGGAGAGTCTATGGGACTCACGAACCTCTTGAGGAAACACAAAATTATTTCAATATCCTCATTACCAAAATAACCACAATCACTAAATCACATCACAAAACCTTTCCACATAAACCAATACATACACAAAAAATGCATAATCTATGGCATATCTATCTCCTCTCTACAACTTAATTGATCTCCAGATATAGGAATTTAATTCCAAACAACACTATATCATAGAGATTTTTTTTCAAAAATAGGGAAAAACCTATATCAACCCCAATACATGGGTGGCTCTTAACCCAAATGGGAAGATCTGCACTTAACATAAAATAACCCTCAACACAAATAAACTTCAATATAATAAAAATAACATAAGAATAGGGTTTCCATACAAAATCAAGAATATTCATTAAAAACCAACAAGATTTCAAGCCCCATTTTAACCTCTAGTAAGTTTTCTTGGGTAAGGTTTTGTTGGTGGATGTTCAACCTCTTGGGTGTGCTTGAGTTTCTATAGTAAGTTTGGTGGTGATGAGGATGTGTTTATGGTGCATGATTTCCAAGTGATTTTGAGAAAATTTGAATACGAGAGGAAACAATATGGTGAAGAGTGTTCAGTGTGATAGAGTGGTGTTTAGGTTTTTCTCCACATTTATTCATAGTTGAAGATCTACTTGTGCAGTTTAGATATTTTGATCAAAGGTGTTTAGATATGCTATATCAAGAGTTTCAGGTTCTAGATAGTTGTGCAGAAAAAATTGTGTTGAATGAACAAGACAACTGAGAGGGGGGTGAATTAGTTGTACCACATTAAAACATCAAAAACCTCAACAATAATCAGATCCACATGCATTCATTAAACCCTTAATCTATTATAATTTTTAAACGTGAAAGCTAGATATCATAAATTAAAACAACGAATACCATACACAATAAAACACAAGATTTACATGGGAAACCCAATGAGGGAAAAACCACAGTGAGGATTAGCTTACAATATAAGTAATTGCAAAACTGGTACAAAGAGGCTCACTGCCAAAGTATGACACACTATCCAGAAAGGCTCATAGCCCAGAATCACATCTAGAATAGAAAGAATAAATAATATAGAATGTCACATAGGGAACATTATCTCAATGCAATAAATATTCCACCACAATAGCTCCAACGACACTAGTAGTCTTCAAGAGATCAAGATACCTTAACTCACTACATTCAGTAATCTTGCATTATAGCTCATACTGCAATTTGCACCTTTGCACTTAAATTCACATCACACCACTCAAATTTATTCCACACCTCATCTTGCATCAACTCACCTTGCATTTATACCATCCACAACTTGAAAATTATCTTCAAGTCGGCTACACTCTTCTTAAACCTTACAAATTCAAATTAGGTTGGCACTAAACATTCCCACAGTGGATAGGAACAAAAATCAGACCAAAACATACCTTAATTGGGACCCAAATCAATTCTCACATGCCACACTATGCCTTCATTAATGCTTAAACATCTTTGAATGTAGTGTAAACACCAGGTCAACCGTTACTCATGCAAACACCATTAAACTTTGAATTACATTCTTCCTCAAATCCAAAGATGACTTACAAACCACATACCACACTTCATCATGATCTATACCAATCCTCTATCCTTCTAAAATCCATCAAACACCTTCACAACAACTCACACCTTCATAATGTACACAACTTTTATAGAAAAACTACACTCCCAAACACTACAACTCTACAATCCAACTTCTAGAGTACCAAACCACAAATCCTCTTGACACAAGAAAGAGATCAACATCATCAACATACCTTCAAAATCACAATACCTAAATAACAACTACAAAGAAATATGGAGCAAATACATTTCTCCTAAACACCTCTATAAACAATATTGTATAACCGGTTCACACACTGGTGAACATATCTTCCTCTATCCATCGATCTAGAAGCCAAAATTTTGGATATAGAAACTTTGAACACCTCTAACCAACATATCCAAACCACACAATTAGATCTTCAACCTAGAGGAAATGTGAAGCAAAACCAGAACACTTTGTAAGGCCCCGCCTTGTATGAAACTAATGCAACCCTAATGTACTATGTGTATTCTATTGATTACTAGTGAATCACATTGAAGATGATGAATGAAGGGTGTTATTATTAATGTGTTATATTAACAAACCTATTTGGACTCTCTAATACATCAATACGAGAACATATTTATATAACAAAATGGAATTGTTGGACTTTGAATGGTTTCAAGAAGGGGAATAATTAACCCTTGTATCTTATATTTTGTTTTATAAGTAAGGATTGCTATCTAAGTTAAATAATTATACTTTGAATCTCTAACTTCTTAAATTTTCATCTTATAGAATTATGACAATTGATTTAGCTATATGTAAATTGAAAAATGAATATCTAGTCTAGCTAGGGATAATATGTTATGGTGGGAATGATTATGATTTAAAAATCACATTGCAATGAAATAGTTAGTTTAATATGAAGTTAGGAGGGATATTGGAGTTAGACCTTACTTGATGAATACTAGTGGGTTTTATGTCTCATAAGGTGGATACTAGTAGTGAGTGTGACTAGAAGATTTACCACTTGTGAATGATGGAACACAAAGGTTGGTGGAATACAACTCGATATGCATGGATGAAACATCGATCAAGTGTGGTAAGACCACAAGCGTGTGGTAGAGGTGAGTATAGCATATCCTAGATTTAATTGAGTTGTAATCAACAATAATGAATAATTAGATAAACGCAAATTAAGTGGATAGATGAATGATTCTTTCTAATTATAGAATTTGACTGATTTAAGATGAATTTTGGATAGATATAAATGGTTTGAGCTAATGTGCAGGTATAATAATTATGTCAATGATAAAGGGAGGACCACATAGACCTATGATAATAACCTTTTTGTAAAATAAATTGTTGTGAACCCTCATTAAAAAAATATGGGAAAGTGGTGTTAGTTTCTAATGTTGGAATGAATGTGTTTTAGGGCCTAATATTTGAGGTTATGTGTTAAGATGCCTTGTGAGGGTAGTTAGAAGGGTAAGTAGGAAATTAGGGGTTGCAAACACTTAATTAGAGTTGAAATTCGGATGCATTCTTTATGGTGGTTTTAAAATGGGTTAAAAAGCATATTTTTAAGTGGTCACATATTTTTTAAGGTCCTAGAACAGTTACCTAAAGGTTAGGGGCTTAATTATGGCCACATATTTGACCATATCCAAGATATGACCCTCATTTATTTCTCTTTTTGAAAAGTGGCGGATTTAAGAGATTTGGAGAAAAGAGAAATGTCTTGGTCTCCAAACCCAATTAAGAGATGTGACATAAGAGAGGGAGTGACAAGTACTCCATCCCACTCTTAATGAAGATGGAGACTTTTGAGATGGAGTGGGGTACACTCCTACTTTTCCCATCTCCCCAAATTTGCTCAAACATGCGTGAGCACTTCTGGGAGATTGTGCTTGAAGATTGAATGAGAGAGTGACAAGTGTCACTCCCTCATTCAAAGAGATTCAAGTTAAATTTCTTTTATATCTTCTTTGTGGAGAGGGAAAGTTTGGTATCCACTTCTCCTTTTGGAGAATTCATGTTTGGAGTTGGAGAAGAAGAAAATGAAGGATGAGAAAAAAAAGGAGCTCTCACATATGACAAGGGAGTTCAACAAGAAGCATTTTTTAAAGATAAGCTCTTTTCTTTCCTTCCCTATTACTATCAAGTTAACTTATTTTAGAGGGTTTGTTGTGTTACTTTGTTATTGTTAAAAGGAAGAGTTCAAGTTTGTGAGTATATGAATGAAGAGTGGTTGTGAAATGGGTAAGTAGAAATTGTGCATGAGATAATTTTTGTTTCATACCAAAATCATTGGTAGCTTATTTTCCTTGCTTAGGGGTATGGCTAGAGCCCATGAAGCTTCATGATGCCATTAAGGTAGGGTGGAGAGAAATTTTTATTTTTTGGCATTTTGTTTATATCAATTTTATGTTTCATGCATAATAGAGAAATTTCAAATAATGGTATTTGTATCTTGTTACCATGAATAAAATGTACTCTATAAAATTTGCACTAAAAAAATGTATAGCGTAAAGAAAGATTTACCTTTAGAAAATGAAAGAAATATTGTATTAGTTATTTGGTTTTCTCTTGTATGTAAATAATGAGATGTTTTATTGTGCTATAAATGGAAGGGTTTCAAACAAAGAGTTATCTTTTTTGTTGTTCTTGAAGATAATCACTGTGTAAATTTAGTTATATTTCCTTTTGTGTTGTTTAAACAAGTTGTTATTCTTGTAGCCCTTTTTGGGTAGACAAGAGTGTGATAATTTCCTATGGTTGGGATGTCAAGAATTTGTAATTATGTGAAGGGATGTATACTTAATTTATTCATTATGACAAAAAGATATGGGTAATTATTTATGCTAATAAAAAAAAGGGGTATAAATTAATGGACATCTAAAGAAAAATTGTCTTTCCACTCTAAAAGTTGAACTCTTAAAACAATGTTGAATATATATATATATGAAACGTTTTATTAAATATATATTATATACATATGATTCATTAATCTGAAAATAACCAAATATGTATTAAATGTTGGAAACAAATGATTATATATTTGTATTGTGAATAATTATTTGTTATCTACAGATTTTTATTTTAAAAAAAAAAAAAGATCTACATATATTTCTATCTAATAATCATTTTAATAAAGCTTAAAACATTTGTACATTTATTCAAAATATATATTTTTTGAAGAATCCAAAGCTTCTTTAGGGCTTGGTTTATGAGCCATGACCCCAAACACTAAGGAAGCAAGCATAGTCCGTAGTTTCATAGCCTCAATGGGCATAGTCTCCACAAGGGTCACCCTCTCTTGAGACTGCTTGCATGATATTTAAAGATATCTTTGTGGTTGTTTTTACAAATTTTTGCATTTTGAGTAAAAAATCTGCTATATCCTGTATCAAATTAAAAATGTACAATCTCATTTTTTTGCGACAAAAGTACAATTTACAGAAACTTAGCAGTAAACCCTTGTCATGAAATTAGATCATTGCCTTACAATTTTCAAACAAAGAGAAAACACATAGGTTTGAAGTGATTCCCTTGAGATCATGTCCATTTCTACCAAACGTTCAAGGGAGGCCACATTGCATGTTGAACCTTCCACTCCACTCTCTATTTTTTTTCTTCAGTCCCTCATAGCTTATAAACAACATTTGTATACACAAATATGAGCATAAAAGAGAGGGATTCTACTGCACTATTTCTCACGCCTCCTTTAATGTCATTCTCCAAATCTATTGGTCTGTAGAGTTATGGAAATAAATAAATAAATAAATAAATATAGCTAAACAGATTCGCAACCATGATTTTTCCTATGAAGAATCATCTCTAACAAAAACAAAAGTAAAACAATCTTGTCAAATGCCCAACAAGATTTTGGGGATATATAGCGCACGGGAAAATGTATCCAGATTTCGTATATCTGCTAGAAAATAGACAGCAAAATGCTTGAAAATAATAATAATGAAACAAACCAAAATAAATTAGAGATGTAATAGGAAGTTCACCATTTTAGAGACACATTGAATGATAATAAAATTGTTCTCTCAGATCAAACTTGGTTGAATGAAAAAAAGGAGAAAAAAAATGATAGTCTATTAAATGTTCATAAATACCGTGAGCATTCCAAATAATTAAAAAAAATAGAATGAACAATGGATATCAATGCATGAATCGAATCAAGCAAGAATGAGATCCTTCATCAAATAACAACTAAGATTGAATCCTTCCAATTGCATGAGTCTCATCTTACATTCTTCTTCTCCAAACTTGCAGAACAAAAATGAACAAAATAAGAAGAAAACAAGTTAATGAAAAAAAAATCCTTATGAACTTAGGGTTTTCCCTAAATGCCCTAAGATCTAAGGGCTATCTCTTGTTCTAATCCAAAGGCTGAGATTTCTTGCACAGTCACTTAATTTTAAATGGGTGATTTCTGTATTTAATCTTATTTTGTTGGAAATTATGTCAATGGTTGGGAAAAAGGCTAGGAAGCCTCACTTTGAGTTATCACTTAAGACCATTCTTGATATATTTGAGAGTAACCCTTGTATTCTAAATTTGATAAAATAAAAATAAAATAATATAAAACAAAATATAGATTGCTTCCTTGCAACTAACAGATGCACATAGTAAAGTGGAAGGTAGTAATTATTTTGGATTTCAATTTGTTCCACCATAGAGATAAAAGAATCATGTAAATACTACTAAATTGTTTATATATGTATTTAATTTCTTAATATTGTGCTACTAAAAAATATCAGGATTATATATAATTTATTTATCTAGTTGTTCTAAATCATATTTAAGATAGCATAAAAATAGGCATAAAAAAATAAATAAAAAATAGACTTTTTTTTTCAATACAAAATAATTGCACATAAAAATAGAAGGTAGATTTTTTGATCAATACAAAATAATTGCACATAAAAATAGAAAGTAGATTTTTTTTATCAATACAAAATAATGGCATATGAAAATAAAAAGTGGATTTTTGGATCAATACCAAAACAATTGCTTATGAAAAGAGAAAGTAAATTTTTGACCCACACAAAATAATTACATATAAATATAGTTGTTGTTTGAAATAAAGTTTTAAAAAACATATATACAATAGTAACTCTTGAATATTATTAAAGTGTAGCAAATTAAGTATGGGTGGATAAAGTTAATAATTATGAAGGCAATAAGAAATAATATTATTACAGAGTCATAATAGTGTTGATAATAGGTAGGGTAGTAAGTTTCATAATGTGATATTTTACATTGAGAGTGGTAATAAACAATATTAATTATGTGAATAGGAGATTTAATATTAATATTATTATTCAACTAAATGATAACAATAATATCACTATAAATATGAGATTAAATAAATGTATTCATGTTTTAAATTATGACAATGATATTTCTCGTGTTGATATTATTATTTTTTAATTAATTAAAGGGAAGTAGTATTAATATGAGATTTAAGTTTAACACCTTAGCTCGTTAATGATAATAATATTATTATTAATGTAGAATTAATGTCAATATTAGGAGAAACTGGCCAGCTAATAAATCTTAGCCGGGGAACATAGCGGGCTTTGAAGGGTGTAAATACAGCATATGTTTGTGGCTGAACGTTGGCTGCCTTGTCGAGCGGGTTTGTTTGGCGTTTTCGCGGGCGTTACGGGCGCTACGATAACATGTTGCGCCGATGAAGCATTAAACCTTTATAAACATAAGCTTTAATAAAACGGGGGTTATCAACAACAACAGATGACGACAACATAAATACCGCTAATCAAATCCGGTATCTCTTCTTGAAGGCCGCTGTCGAGCCTGTATCATTAATGACGCTGGTTGCGGTGACGAAATGTTGGGCGGCCACGCCTGCCGCTGAAAACAATCTCCCAGCGATGCGTGGGTGGCGACACAAAGGGGTGAAGAAACAAGTGGACTGGCAATCTCTAAACAATTCTTATTTCAGCACTTTCTCTTTCTCTTTTTGCTTTAGCTCATTATATGCTTTATCTCCCTTTGATGCCGCACCTTTTTGCGGCGGGCTTTAACCTGCTTGCTTTTCACGCTGACTTCTCTCTCCCCTTTGGAAATAAATGAAGGGATAAGGTGTACTCCGACCTGTTTCTGCGACATGAACCGAGAGCGCTGCAACTGCTCTAATCTCTGCCAGGATTTTTACTAATCGAATAAACAACCGCAAGAGAGATAGCATGAATTTCATACTACAAGCAATGACCACTACCGAAGAGGTAACCACTTAACATCGATGCGAAGAATGAATACATAGATCCGCATTGCGGTGCATCTCCATATATCCAGTTCAATGAAACGGTATAACTTCCGGCTTATGGAAGAATACTCAAAGTATCCTTAGGAGGAGCTGGCAGTAGTATTTGATCTGGCGGGGTACATGATAAAGCTTCAAAGCTAAATTTCTCTACAACCTTCTCTCTTAAGGTGCCTAATTGATATATGCTTTGTTCTTGAATGCATCGATAGATTCTTTGAAATATTTATTACATTTGTATTATCACAAAAGATAGAAATAGGCTCATCATACACTACTATGATATCTTTCAATATTTTCCTCATCCACAATACCTGTGTACAACAAGACGCTACTGCAATATACTCAACCTCTGCAGTAGATAAAGAAACAAAATATCATTTCTTGCTAAGTCATGATACCAATCTACATCCAAGAAATAATGCACCACCACTAGTACTTTCCTATCATCAACACAACCAACCCAATTTACATCTGTGTAAGCACTCAATGAAAAATCTTTATCCTTAGGACACCACATGCCAAAATCCAGAGTGCCCTTCAAATATCTGAATATTCTCTTCACTGCTGCAACATGTGTCTCTTTAGGATCTTCTTGAAATCTAGCCACAAGACAAATTGCATGCATGATATCCAATCTAGTAGTAATTAGGTATAGTATTCCACCAATCATATATCTATACTTGCTCTGATTATTCTTAGGGGATTCATCATCCTTACTCATTTTGTAACCATTAACCATAGGAGTACATACTGTTTGGAGTCATCCATTCCAAACTACTTCAAAATCTCTTTAATATACTTTGATTGTGAAATGAATATTCCTTTATTTGTTTAATTGATTTTTAGCCCAAGGAAGAAATTTATCTCCCCATTCATAGACATTTCAAACTCTTTATGCATATCTTTTGAAAATTTTCTACACATAGATTCATTGCCTCTAACGATTATGTCATCAACATACACAACCGCTATCAAGATTCAATCTTCCTCAACTTTAAAGTAAAGATTACTATCTATGGTGCCTTATTGAATCCTTGTTGTATCAAATATCTGTCTAACCTTGCATACCAAGCTCTAGGAGCTTGCTTCAATCCATACAATGCCTTCTTCAATCTGCAGACCATATTAGGTTTATCTGATAACTGAAATCCTTCCAATTGTTCCATGTAAACTTCTTCCAATTTTCCATTCAAGAAAGAAAACTTCACATCCATCTGATAAACTTTAAAGTCTTTATGAGCTACAAAATCCAAAAACATTTTGATTGCTTCCATTGTAGCCACTAGGGAAAATGTCTCCTCAAAGTCTATTCCTTCAACTTGTGCATATCTCTTATGCACAAGACTTGAATTGTTTCTTACCACTTCTCCATTCTCATTCAACTTGTTTTTGAATGCCCACTTAGTTCCAATAATGTTTTTATTTTTAGGTTTAGGAATCAATTCCCAAGTTTGATTCTTCTCAATATGCATAAGTTCTTCTTCCATTGCCTTCATCTAATGTCCATCTTTGCATGCTTCATTGATGTAGAGAAGGGAGGAAAACCTTCCAAAAATCACAATTTGATCAAATTCAATCAATCTTTCTACCCTCAAAACCCTAACTTAACAACTTTTCACAATTCCTTCATAATCTCCTTGTGGCATATCAAACAAAGCAATCTGGGCATATCTCCCAAAATACTTTTCAAACCCACCAAAGGCTAGACATTTTAGACACCCATTAAGGCATACTTTAACATATCTTGAAATATCATAGGGTCACTTTGGACCATCATCTCCAAATCCTTGCTGCTACACTGCCCCAAGGCCAAATTAGGCCACTTTTACAAAACAACACCAACCCAAATTCTCTTCCAACCCCAAATCTCTATTGTAGTGTCACAACTAGACTAAAAAATCCCTAAATCAATAGCTTTTATCAAGAGAAAACCCTTCAAAGTCACCAAACCATTAAACCCTTGTTTAAGCCATTTTAGGCATGCTCAAGGAGGGTTTATTGAAACTCAACATTCCCAACCTATTTTCACCTTATCAATGCTTCAAACCCATCACAATATGTCTACACAAGCTTCTCAAATCATCATCCACTCTTTCCCAATGCATTTTTACCAAAATTCAACTCTTAGCCATCATTTCTAAGCAAAACTCATGAAATTTCATCTAGGGCAGCAACAAAAATCCTCCAAACTCTACTCCCCACTCCAAAATCCTACACTTACATCTAAACCTACCCTAATGCACCCATTCCACCAAGTTTCAAGCTATTATACTGGTGGAATGGGTGATTAAAATATTTTGTTCACTCTCAAACCCTTAAAATAGGGTTTCCATCTCACCTAGAGAAAATGCTAATAAAACCCTTAAATCTCTATGAAATTAAATCAAATAAAAACCAAAACAAAGATACTTCAGGCCTCCATCACATTCAACAACTTTTAGAACAATATGCCTATGTACGGATTCGTATAGTCACCTGTAGCAGCAAGTTTTGTTAGAAAACACATAGAAAGTAATGGTTTTGTACTGCTTTTCTTCAACAAAACTTCAACAGAGAGATTACATCAAGTTCCTGAAGCATATTTAAACTTATTCCTCTAAAAACAAACTAACACAACTGACCAAACTACCTTTTGAATTCCCCTGACCGTTGGACTTCCACATTTTGCATTTTTTTGCACTTTTACAATATTGTAGTTTGACATTTAAAATATTGACAACCTTTGCAACATGAACCCCATATGGATCAAATTACATGAAAAATGGTCTATTATGACCTTATTTGCATAAAAAAAGACTCAATCACACCAAAACCTATCAAATGACCTTATTAGAGCATATTTATATGACTAACATGGTTCTCCTACACCATATATCTGGACTGAAAAGAACTCAAGTCTCTTGAGAATTTAATTTGTAGCTTGTCCATGCCATCTCTTTCATCTCCAATAGCCTTTACATCTGGTACTCCTTTCCAATGAGTTAAGTGTTGGAAACATGCATTGTCTCTTCCTCTTGACTAGTGTTTCCCTTGAAGTTTTTGTCCTCCGCTTGATGAATTTCTTTTGATTGCTCTTTCACTAGGAAATGTGTTGGAAAATGTGCCTCAATCTCACAGGCTAAAACCTCTAAGAAAGCATGATCGCTGTGACATTCATGTTGTCTAGCCGTCTGGCAGTTTGATAACCTTGTGTTTTGCTCATGTCACTGAGACAGAGCGAATGTCTTGCTGAATGAAGTCTATCGCTGTAACTCAAGTGTGTCGGTATGTGGTCCTAGCGACTGGGAGATGTCTCACCGATTGAAGTCATTGGGGTGACTTGAACACTCGGGAGAATGCTCTTATCGGGCGTCGGGGAGAAGTACCAGCGATTGGTGAAAGTCTCATTGATAGCATATGGCTATTGGGGTAATCACAAGGGCTTTGGTAAGATGTCCTAGCGATAATGAAAGGTCACGCCGACGGGGAAAATATTGGAGTCATCGGAGTAAATCAAGGCGACTGGTATGATGTCCCAACGACAATGGAGAAGTCTCGGCGACAGTGCCTAGGGTCTTCGCGGTGACTCAAAAGACTTCGCTATGAAGTCTTGGTGATGGGTGTTTGTCTTACCAACGGTGTGGGATGTGTTCGGCATGACTCCTGGTGAAAGGTGGGCTCGAGGTAACCTGGAGACTTCGGTGAAAGGTCTTGGCCAAGGTCAAATGTCTTCCTGACTCAGTAAGACATGGGTGCTCGATGTGAGGTTTCGGCGAAAGACAAAAGTCTTGTCGACTGGTGATTGGGGTGCTCGGTATGACTTAGGACCTCGGTATGAAGTCCTGGCGAAAGCACTGAGTCTCACCGACTAGTGGATGCTTCAAAACAACATGAAGACTTCGAGGTAACTTGAAGGAATCGGTATGATGTCTTGGTGAAGAGTGGTTGTCTTTCCGATGGGAATCTTGATGTTGGTATAACGTGTCAGCGAAAGCGATAAGTCTTGCCATTTCGGTATGACATGTTTTGCTCAATGTGAGGTCTTGGCGAAAGATGAATGTCTTGCCAACTGTCGGGTACTTCGGTGAAACTTGAGGAGACTCAGTATAACCTCTTGGCGACAGTTGGATGTCTTAGCGATAGCATTGGAAGATGAGTTCAACTGGAGGTCGGTGAGAGGTCTCACCGATCATGCCGATGAGGAGACTCTTGCCGATAGATGAATGCTGATACAATGGGTTTCGGTATGACTTGAAGGCTCGATGTGATCTCTTGGTGATAGCGATAGTCTCACTGATGTGCATGCTGAGGTCGATGGTAAGCTCGGTGGAACCTCTTGCCAATGGAGATGACTCTTGGTGACAACATGTAGCAATTCGTGTCATGGGGGAACACTTCTGAAAGTATCTCCGCAGGCATACACGACACCAAGTTGTTCCCGCAATGACATTGAAGTGCGTGTGGTGCGATGTGGTGATTAAAATCTGAAAAATAGAGTTAACCAGATCTATTTAAGCCGTTTACGTGGAGGAGAAAAGTCTACGCGAGGAAGTATATTGGAAACATCTACGTTCGATAGGACCGTGAAACCTGAAGGGTTGTTGTAGCGATTAGATGTACGGGCGATTCAACAAAACCGTGAAATAGATAAGCTGGACGTTTAAGCGAAAGAAACTGGTACAGCCAAAAAAGGGCTGAAAGCCAGAAACGAAGGAAACGTATAGAGTGAAGGACGATGGCTGGCGAAAGGCGAAGCCGGAGTCGAGAAGCGAAGAGATTGAAGGAAAAGTTAAGTTCGCGGGAACCTATGCGGTGTGATTTGCTTTGATCTCGGGGACGGATTTACTACGATTCATATCCCGGATGACAAGATGTAATCTCTAAAGGCTAAGAGCCTGCAAAAATGTATACGCTTTTGTTGCTTGAATAATAATACAATATGAAGCTCAAACTTTGGAGGGGTTTTACCGAGGACTTTCCCATGGGATCTTTGTGTTCTATTTTCGCAGCGTGCTTCTGTTTTATTTTGAACATTTCTTTTATTGAATTTTATGGCCCGGCAGAAGAAGGATAAATAAGGGGAAATAACGTATACTGTTTTCGGCTTTTAGGACATTGTTTGTGTGTCTTGAGGTATCTTCAAAATTCAGTTAAAAGAGCACCATGTTTGGAGTTTTCATTTGGATAAAACCCGTGGTTTCTTCGTTTTCATAACTTTATCCTACATCGGCTTTATATTTCGCAGATTTCCTTCCTTTCCACCCCTTGTATCTGCTTAACCTTTCCCCTTATTCCTTGGAGTTTTTCTTTATTTTCTTCATCATTTTTTTTCATCACTAGCATCTCTTCCATCTACTGATCAAACCTTGAATAGCTATTTTCTTCTAGAACCTCTGTTCTATTAGATTTGCAACCCTCTGTATTAACAAAAGTTGACTATCCACTAACCACTTTTCCAACCACTGAACAGAGCATTTTCCATATCATAATCTTATCATTCCAATCTTGAATTTCCACAAATAATTCATCCTTGACCTTCTCTTTATCAGGTTTTGACACCAAATCATCAATCTTTCCTTCCAACATTGGATCACTCTTCAAACTTTCTATCTTCACATCTTCTTCTTTTGTAGTGGCTGCACACTCTTCAATTTTGTCTTCCTCAAGTTTTATAAACTCTTTCTTACCTAGCATGATCGCCTTAGCTTCCTTAGTTTGTTCTTTAACATTTTATTGCAATGGAGTCAAAGTAAAAGTATTACCATCCTTTTCAATCTAATAAGTATTGTTTCTTCCATCATAAATTTCATGTCCATCAAACTATCATGGTCTTCCAAGTAACAAATGGCAACAATACATGGGAAACACATCACAAAGTATCCTCTCCTTGTATCCACCAATATTAAACTCAACCCAAGATTGTTCACTCACTAAAATAGATTGAATCTCATTCAACCAAGACACTTTGTAGGGTGGTTCATGAGGAATTTTTTCCAATTTTAGGTTAGCAACTATTTCATTAGACACCATATTATCAGTACTCCTTGAATCTACTACAACTTTACATACCTTTCCATTGCATTTGCATGTTGTCCTAAATAGTTTTCTCCTTCTCCTTGGATGCTTTAAGGAGTGTTCTTCTCACCATAAAGGATTCCCTAACTTCTGGAGAAGCAAGTTGATTAGGAGAATGAACACTCTCACAATCTTCCTCTTGCACCAATTGAACTCTTTTATCACCAGCACTTGAAGTAGAACCTTGTTTCTCTAGACACTTCCATGCTTGATGCCCAAACTAATTGCAATGGTAACACCTTCCTAAAAAATAGCTTGAACCTCTACCTGCACCAAATATTCCTCTGAAGTCTCTGAATCCACCTCTTTGATCAGCCACTTGGTCTTTTTTTTTTTTTCTTGCATCTTCTTATTCTTCATAGGACTTCCTTGAAACTCTTCCTCTATTGGTAATGTCTCTGCCTCTTCCTTGTATTTCTTGCCTTATTTTTATCATTTCCTCTTCCTTGACATCCAACTGAAAAAAATCTTCAACTATCCTAGGTGTTGTGAGACCAATTTCATCTTGAATGTTGAGTCTAAGCCCATTTAGATACCTTGCAACCTTTTCTACCTCATCTTTAGTATGTCCTGCTCTAATACTTAGTCTATGGAACTCTTCAGTGTATTCCATGACATCTACCTCCTTTTGTCTTAAATTTTGCAGCTTCTTAATGGTCTGAATTGCATAATCTGTAGGAAAAAATTGTGCCTTCACCTTAGCTACCATTCTATCCCATGAACTTATCTTTGTTTTTCCCTTCTTTACTATTTCTTTTTGGAAATAGTTCCACCATGTTAAGGTAGGGCCCTTCAACTTGGTTTTTGCAAATTTCACCTTCTTATTGTCTTCTATCTCCTCAAATTCAAATAAATTATCCAAAGCATCTATCCAACCAAATACTTCTTCACTGTCCATCTTTCCACCGTACATAGGCACTTCAACTTTCACTTTTTGAGTATTATCCTCCTTAATAGCCTTTAGCATCTTGACCATTTTCATCTCTTCAGGGTCCAAGTCCTGATCATAATGTACTCCTACTGGAGGGTTCTCACTCTCACCCTCATCTTCTTTGTCACTTTGGTCCCCACTGACCATTCCTCTTCTTTGATTCTTCTCCAGGGCTGCAATTCTAGCAAGGGAAGCTTCATGAGACTCCTTATAAAGTCTCACCTCCTTTGCATATTTTTATTTTAGTTCTCTGACTTCTTTGGCCATTGGATTTCTCTTTGGAGGCATCTTGTGCTTCAATCTACAACTCTTCACTTCTTGAAACTACAACCTTTCCCCTTCAAAATATCTAATACCTATGCTATGATACCACTTGATGCAGAAGTAGGGAGGAAAACCTTCCAACAATCATTTGATCAAACTCAATCAATCTTTCTACCCTTAAACCCTAACTTAACAACTTTTCACAATTCCTTCATAATCTCCTTATAGCATATCAAATAGAGCAATCTTGCATATCTCCCAAAATAATTTTAAAACCAACCAAAGGATGGACATTTAAGAAACCCATTAAGGCATACTTTAACATATCTTGAAATCTCATAGGGTCACTTTGGACCATCATCTCCAAATCCTTTCTGCTATGCTACCCCAAGGCCAAATTAGGCCACTTTTACAAAGCAACACCAACCAAAATTCTCTTCCAACCCAAAAAATCTATTGCAGGGTCAGAACCAGACTACAAAAGCCCTAAATCAATAACTTTTATTAGAGAGAAACCTACAAAGTCACCAAACCATTAAACCCTTGTTTAAGTCATTGCAGGTATGCTCAAGGAGGGTTTATCGAAACTCAACATTCCCAATCTCTTTTCACCTTATCAATGCTTCAAAACCATCATAATATGTCTACACAAGCTTCTCAAATCATCATCCACTCTTTCCCAATGCATTTTTACCAAACTTCAACTCTTAGCCATCATTTCTAAGCAAAACTCATGAAATTTCATCTAGGCCAGCAAAAAAAAATCCTCCAAACTCTACTCCCTGCTCCAAAATCCTACACTAACATCTAAACCTACCCTAATGCACCAATTCCACCAAGTTTCAAGCTATTATACTGGTGGAATGGGTGATTAAAACATTTTGTTCACTCTCAAACCCTTAAAACAAGGTTTCCACCCTGCCTATAGAAAAATGCTAATAAAACCCTTAAATCTTTGTGAAATTAAATCAAATAAAAACCAAAACAAAGATAATTTAGACCTTCATCACATTCAACAACTTTTAGAACAATATTCCTTTGTAGGGATTTGTACAGTCACCTATAGCAACAAGTCTTTTTCAGAAAACACATAGAAAGTAATGGTTTTGTACTGCTTTTCTTCAACAAAACTTCAACAGAGAGATTACATCGAGTTCATGAAGCATATTTAAACTTATCCCTCTAAAATAAAACTAACACAACTAACCAAACTACCTTTTGAATTCCCCTGACCGTTGGACTTCCACATTTTGCATTGTTTTGCACTTTTACAATATTGCATTTTGACAACATTTAAAATATTGACAACCTTTGCAACATGAACCCCATATGACTCAAATTGCATGAAAAATGGTCTATTATGAAATTATTTGCATGAAAAATGACTCAATCACACCAAAACCTATCAAATGACCTTATTAGACCATATTTACATGACTAACATGGTGCCCTTGCACCACTCACTTACTATCTTCGGTTGAAGTTTAG
>VDFB02031245.1:0-44308 GCA_007258455.2 Sequoia sempervirens | reverse complement strand
GCCTAGTAAACTTTTTAACTTGATCCCCTATAAATTGCAGTGCACCTGGTAAACTTTTTAACGTGACCGGCGGCGCTGGCGCGGCACACCCTCCGGTACCACGGGGGTGGGGGAGACTAGACCTCGTGAGCAACCTCCTAAAATAGCAAAGATTTAGCCAACCAAGCTAGGACCCCAACCCTCCTATGTTTTTACATTTTAACTTTGAACATGTAAAATCTATTATTAAGAGGGAGACATCAATAATTCAAAGAGAATATAATATAGGATCTTTTTTAGTATAATTTTTAAAATTTGAATATATCATAATGACAACATATTTTAAAAATTATTGTAGTAATGAATAATGTTGTGTGAAACTATGCAACAATGCGAAAATTTAAAACTAATATTTTAATATGTATAAGTTTGGATATAATGGATAAAAACACTCTCTATTTGGTTTCAATCTACATTCCCTAAGGCAAGACATAAAAATAAAACAATGAAAACATCATTTTCTCTTAATATTGAAATTGAACTGGGACAAATGCTTTCTTGAGGTTGGTTGGGATTTTGAATCTCGCGAACAATCAAGAGTTTGGTGCTAATATAAATCTTAAGTGAGACCCATTAAGGAGAAGTTCTATATATATATATATATATATATATATATATATATATATATACCATCTAAATCATTTGATCTTTGTATGTTAGACATCACTTGATTGGCTTCAATTTAGAAGTGTTGAAAAATATATGCATGATAATAGGAGAGAAAATAAATGCTTTAATGAATACAATAGTTATATATTTAAGTAAAAGGAAGATTATAAAAGGGATATAATATATTTTTAATATGTGTGTTTTTAAATAAACCCTCTACTATTAAATTTTTTGATGTAGATAGTAAGTATTATTAATATTTATATAATTCTTTAATTAATATTTTATTGTCTTTATTTTTAATTGTAATAAAAAAGAAAGATATTTAATTAAAATTTATATATTGTAAATAAAATTATCTTGATATAAATATATTCAAAATAATTAAAAAAAATATTAAATTACCAATTAAAATATATATAATATTTTTTAATTATTTATTTATAATTTAAAAGTTATATAAAATCATTATTTTGGATGAAACTAAAATTAAATGTTTTTTTTTCAGAAATTATGAACTTAAAAATGAAACTACTAATACTAATTGTAAATTCTTAACTATACTAGAAATGTAAAACAAGAAAATTATAGAAAAATATGCATTGAACTTCTAATATTTCTTAAAGATGGTGTACATCCATTCAAAAACAAGACCATGCAAGGAAATATCTCTAGTAAAAGTTTTGTTTGATACTTTATTATTATAAAGTTCTACACTTATTTACAACTATTTTTTTGAGAGGATAGCACCACATTGATATGCAAGGATGTTAGAAATGATATGGTTATCATTATCTTCTACCTAGTCTATCTCTCACTATATGAACTCTAGAATATTAAATCCATAAAAAAAAAATAATATGTTATCACATGAAATTAGTCTTCTCATTAGATCATGTTTCCCTAGTTTAGATAATTTGAGATGAGTTAAACTACAATTTAAAATTTTTAATAGTTCTATTGGGTTGTTACAATGTAATTAATTTAATCTCTCATTTTATATATCATTCAAAGGAATTAGTATGGAAAAAAATCATAAAATATGTTAGTGTTATTTGAAATTTTAGTATAAAATATTTCATCACTAACAATTTTGAAATAGTTAGATGTATAAATTTTGTTTATCATTATCATTAAATGATTGGAAAATAACCTTTTATTATGATTTCCTTTTTAAATCTAAAATTCTATCTTAGAAAAATAGAAAAGAGTGATTCACAAGAGTGACTCACCAATTGAGAAGATCCTCCTAACAAGAGTGACTCACCATGTGTTGAACCTAGTGATTCTCCTAGTACAACAATTGTCATTGTCCCTTTGGCTAGTTGTCTACCTTTCACATATGATGAACAAGATTTGGATGCAATGAACTGCTATAAGTTGACTTACATGTGCCATACTAGTATATTCTTTGCCTTCCTTTCATGTTCTTTGTGATTGGATGTGTGTAATTTGATCCCCCATATAGTGCTACTTGGTGTGTGTTTATATGTTTGTGAGCTTACTTTGGATGACCCTTGCCACTTCATTGGTACAAGAATACAAAGGAACCAAATCTATGATGACATTCTTATATATGTCGTACACCTTTATCTTTTTTTTTTCTTGTGTTTTCCTTTTGGGGATGACACAAGGCATCAAGAAATTTAGGTCTCTTCCAGGTTGACCCAAAAGATTTATTTGTATTCTCTCTACATGTGTAATTCTTCCTTTGTGCTCATTGTTCCATGAGTCATTCAGGGAATGATGATGATTCTGAGCTTGATTATATTACTATAGAAAAGGCATACACTAACCACAAACCTATGAATCCCTTATGTGTTATCTTAGGATTGCATATGGGGGTAACCTCCTTTTATGATGTAGCTCTATCTTGGAAACATATGTTTTGTAGCTCTATCCATGGATCTGTTAAAGTAGTTGCTCATTGCATGGTGTTTAGAAATTTCTTTGAAGTGGGGGAATACATGTCCTCACCCATTGTTTGCTTCAAAGTGTGGTATTCTTACTTCATGTGATGTATCTTCTTGTTGGTTACATTGGGTTTGATGTCCTTCAAGAGCATGAATTGGGTGATCCCACAATATTGGTTTATAATTTTTGGCCAAATTAGACACTGAACTACTTTTTTCTAACTAAATCTTCACTTTCAAGCACCTATAGTAGCTAAATCGTGATGAATTTGAAGATGATGCAAACTAGTGATTATGACATTCTGTCTGTAGATTCTAAATATGTATTTTCAAAAAAAATTGGAATCATATTGCAATTATTTTTCCATCTCCTTCAAAAACTAGTTTTTTTCAGTAAACAACATTTTTAAGGAGCATGATGTTCACCCTATACCATATAAATTTTTTTCCATGAAGGATAAAATTATTTTTTTTTTCTAATTTATATTTGTAACAATGATATATAGTGGTTCCAATTGGTTTCATAGTGTTTTATTGAATATTTTTTTCTTAATCAAGTTTCAAAGTCAAACCAATTACAATTCAGACACAGGAAAACTGTATAACACATAACTTTTTTTGTATGTATCGAAATTCAATTTTTCTTTTGTTGAATCAAGGATTTAAATATTTGGTGTACTCATATTTTTCAAAAAAAAAATTGATAATCTTATATTTTTCCACATGTGCAGAACAAAGAGTTTGATTTTCAATGAAAAACCTACATTCACAAGAAATACAAAATAAATATAATAATCAAATTAAATTTATTTTAAACTATAATTTTTGGGAAGCTTATAATAAGGAACATATACTTACAAAAAAATAAATTTAAATGAATTCATTTGATCCCCCAAAAGGTAAATCAAAAGTGATTTTTTAACAACATTTTGATAGGTGTATGTGAGACTCTATTATAGCTATTGTTTAAATCTAGGGGGGTTCTATCCAAGGGGATTTGATCTAAGGTAGTTTGATCAAACCCTCTTCAATTGGAATGCTTTAATTGAAACTCTTTAAGGCTTAAATTATTATATTTTCTAAAAATATTTGATTTCAGAAAAAAAAAAATAGAATCTCCCAGAAATTGTAAACCAACGTTGTTGTATCACCCACCTTTCTTGACATATGACATTCCTCTTAGTTGTAATGCTACAACTTGCATTTCCTTTGTATATTTTTTATCCTCAACTAGTCCTCTCTTAGTGACATTAAGCATGATGTTCCCTAAGGTGAGACCTTTTATGAACTAGGAAAAGCCCCTTTGAATATCCGGTCCTATTGCATTTACAAAAGTTTTAATGGCCATCAAGCATAACACAACTTGCTTGTGAGTGTAGCCTTTATTTTTTTCATGAGTGTCTAGCATAATGTAGCTTGATAGCCTCTTGAAATTTTTTATGGCACCTTATCAAAGTTATTAGAAGGCATAAATTTTGGTATGGTTTACATATGGGAGCCTATAGACCTAGCATGAATTTTCCATCAACCACCTTTTAGGGCTCACTTAGTGGGTAGTGGATTTCACTAGCCCATGTGAGTATATTTTTTTTGCATAGTGGATAGTGGGTTTTCACTTGTGAACCGTTTTTGGACAAATAGCTAAAGCTTGATCCATACTTTTTGGAAAAATATTCAAGGCTTGATCCACCCTTTCCGTTTTATTTTTGCATCAATTTTGGCATTGTATGCTTGTGTATCTTTTCTTGTTGATGTATATCATGTACATATGTGTGTGTTCCTTTTTGCTTATGTTTGTTTTCTATGGGATCTTGACCTTGGGGGATTACACAACCTCTTTGCTCTTTGTCATCCTATCTCACTAAAAGTTTTACACTTGGACCCCTCTTGTAACTTATTTCTCTACTTTAGTGTGAGTTTGAATGTAGGGCTCATCCTCTTACTAAAGTGGGCACTAAATGTAGTGTCCAAAAATGTACACCTTTACATTTTCACACTATGATTGAGTCCCTTAATAAGTTGGACTTAATTACAACTCTAATTGGCTCAATTATGCATTTAAAAGCCTAATTAATCCTATTTTCCAAAAGGGAAACTTGTATCAAATAATTGCAAACACTAATTAAATTGCCTTGCAAATTAAGTGTCCTCGATTTAGGTCCTAGGACCTATTTTCCCAAGTGTGAATGGGTCCTCCTTAAGTTAAGGATCTTAGTTTTTAATATTTTTTCGAGGAATTTTTATGATTCAAATTTAAATTGCAATTATCATCCTTTGATGTTTAATTATCAGGAAATTAGAAAATTACCTATAAAAACAAGGTTATTTTGTCATTTCAACATTTGGAATCAAGAAGGAAACTTTCACATGAGAAAATATTATTGTCAAAGGTGTTGAAGAGCAGATTTATCAGCCTTATACATCACCATTCAAGATCTAAAGCATCATGTCAGTTTTATTTGCATCTATGCATGTTTTTGGACCTAACATTATGATGTAGGTTTAAAGCATTCAAGCACTAATTCAAGCATCAAGATCAATAGCCAATCAAGCCATTTCATGCAAGATCAATACATTGGAGAGATGTGTCAGACTTTAGTCCTCTAAGGATTTTTATTCAAGGGTTTGGTGAGTTACAACATAGCATTATTCATTTATCATTCCTTTCATTCATGTTTCATTTAATTTCAAGGTTTAATTACAAAAATGGGGTTACACTAAGGAAAAACCCCATTCAGAAAAATAAAAAATAAATCCCTCTCTTTATGTGTATAGATTTGCAAGTAAAGAATGATTGAAGATTGATCAAAAGTAGAATTTTGCAAAGTTGTCAAAGTTGTCATCAAAGTTGTCAAGACACCAAATCTTACATGTAGAATTTAATTCTGACATTCTGACACTGAGATCTAAATAAATCAAGAGTGTAGATCTGGGAGAAGAGCACTATGATTCAATCAAATTATAGATCCTTGTAGAAGGGACCCATTTGCTCTAGGGAAAATTTGTCCTAGGAGGGAACTCAACAATAACTTTTAGTTATAGTATACATCAACTTAGCCTTCTCAGATTTCCCAAAAGTGTTATTTTTTTTTTTTGTGCTTTAAATTGATGATTCAAATTTCACATTGTATAATTGAGTTCATTTACTATTTTTATTTTTTCTCCCCAAAGTGTTGTTCAAGCAGATTTTACCTCATTTTTTCATAGGGAAATTTGCAAGATCTCTAATAGGGTTCAAATTCAATCATGTACCTTTGGGGAACACATTTTCTAATGAAATAAGGAAGATAGGTGCATCACATATTCAATCATCCCATTTTAATATAGAACCTTATATTTTTTTCCATTTCACCACTTATCCATCAAGAACTTGATTAGACACAATTGTATTTTCTTTACAACTTACCAATTGACCTCATATATTGTATGAGCATATATAAAATATTTAAAATCTTATATTATCATATTATTATATAGTATACATTAAATTAAATAATAAAATAAATTAACATATAGATGTTGATTTATAAAAAAAAATTGATTAGTTAATTATTTTCTTAGATAAAAGGAAGAGCTTGAATTTTATTAATATAAAAAGTGTATAGTTTTTGAAAGAGGAAAAAAATGGGTTTTATAGGGACCTAAAACCAAAAAGTCTACAAAATAAAGAAAGCGTCATTAAATAAACCAAAGTCAGAATGGTTGTAAAAATAACAAGAGTAAAATACCACGATCACCAAAAAGGCCAATGAAGGCCACAGAATAAGAAAACCAGACAAAAAGCAAGTGCCAGATAAATTTGTGTCTTCAATAAATCAATAGTCTCAACTACCAGCTCATTCATATCATGAACCCCCCTCTTTAAGATTTGAACCATATGTGTAGTGGGAGGCACTTTCCTTTTGAGATTGGCATGGGTCCTTTTCGAAATACCTTGGTCCTCATTCTTGCTTTCCTTGTTCTCTTCCAAATCAACAACCAGTGACCCCTATTGCATTTTTTCCAACTTTTTAGACATAGCATTGATAATAATGGCATTGTTCCTAGCCATTTTATGGTTTTGTTCCACAACTATTTTCAAGTTATTTTTAATTTTAACCATTTCCTCTTCCAAAGAATTTTGTTTTTCCTCAATGTCACCTCCTTTCTTTCCAATACTATTCTTATTTCGTTTCCCTTCTTCATTGTTGAGAGTGGCCAACTTCAGTTCCAACTCCTTCAATTTACTATACAGAGCCCTATTTCTTTGATTAAGATCATTAATTTCTTGATAGGCCCATTTCAAGACCCTGAAAATGTCACTATCATTTCTTGCAGAGGCCAGAATGTCACGAGACTAAAACCAATCTAATATTAGGTTAACATCACTAGGGTTGGGGGAGCTAGGAAGTTTGGTACCTTCAAATATGAAAGAGGTAGGAGGGGAGGGCACAAAATTTCTACTAACTTCAGGGTTCTCGACTTTATCTTCCAAGGAGCCCGCATAGTAGGAAACCAAATTGTTGGCAAGGGAGCCCTTAAGAGCAAGATTCTTTAAGGGGATAGAACAGTTGAGGTAGGTCTCAGGGTTAGCTTTAGCAAGCTGGGGTTTTTCAGACTGGGTTTTCTTACCAAACATCTCAGATGACGGGTGGGCTTCAACAATTCTCTCCTAGTTAGGCTGAATCTCTGAACCCCCACTATCCATGTCATAGTCCTTAGATGCAGTGGAGGCAATAGGTTTAGATAAAGCTAACATGCTTTGAAAGTGTTCTTATATTAACCTAATAAGACTAGGATGAAGAATAGGGTATCTCCTAGGATTTTTCTTATCATCCTTGAGGCTATTACTCAACAAACATAATAGTTAGTGAGGCAGAGAAATCCGTACCTTATGGCAGAAGTGGTTAAGAATGGAAAAATGATTCCCATACACTCTGGTAAATCTCCCGTCCAGAGTGATATACTCCATCATTACACAAAGTACCTTTCTCCACACTACCTTGATGGTGTCAATTTCTAAATAGCTATTGGAAATTTTAACCAGTTTCAATTTCTCCTTGTCCTTCTTAGGAAATTTGATGATTGCCTCATCAAAAAACCTTCTGTTGCGATAAAAATTCACAACCTCAGTGGACATTCCAATAATCTCCCCTACAATTTGTTCATCCAGCTTCACCTTTCTTCCAAAGAGAATTATTTTGTCGTTGTTCCAGTTCTTCTCGAAGTAGTCCGTGGCCATATAATCGGGCCCATGAATTTTTTCCAAGTATGAAACCAGCCCACCTCTTTCAATCTGCTCCCAAACCTTGTTGTTCCTAGTGTGAACCTCATAGATTTTAGGCTCAACTCTTTTCCTATCCCCCCCAATTTTAATTTTCTCCTTACTGCAGACTCTACTAGTGTTGAGTACCTATTGCAAAATTATGCAATTTTTCCAGTGCACCCACAAAGCGTGCCATTTTTTCTTCCCTTCTAAGTAACATGATGCGGCCCCATAAAATATCTTGATTTCGATGTACCTAACCCATTTCTCTTTAATCGTTAAATTTATTTTCCTCTTTCCCATGCATAACATCATAATCTAGTAAGGCCCTAACTTCATTTCTCAAGTCCTAACAATTCTGCCACGTGTTCAATCCTTGCTTCCTAACCCCTTCATTCACAAAGTAATCTGCCATGCTGTGAGCTTCCCTATAGACTTATGAAACTTTTACTTTTTCAAACTTGTCTAGAATAGACTTTGCTTCTTCTATCCAATTCTTTATCGACCAAGAGGGTGGGGTCCTTCCTAAGAGACAATCAATAATATTTTTAGAATCCCCTTCTAGCCATAATTTTTTTATATATAAATTATGAGCTAACTTTAAAACATGAAAGGCTCCTATAGCATCCGCCACATGGTTTGTTTGGTGGCCTAGGGATATTGCCATAGCTGCCATAAAGTTACCATTTGAATCCCTTAGCACACCTCCACTTCCAGCCATACTCGGGTTTCCCTTCGCAACTACATCAAAGTTGGCTTTATACCAACCATTTGGAGGAAAGGTCCAACAAACACCCTCCCTACTTTTCTTAGTTGGCTTGGAAGCTGATGAAATGTCCACTTTAATATTCCAATCTTTTGCTATCCTTAAATCATAGGGAGTGCACACCACCGCTTACAGGTTAATATCTTTTTGAGGAATCATGTTAATTTTTTTCTTTATAAGCCTAAAATTTTTACTCAAACACATTATTCTTCAACATCTCCTTGTCCCTAAAAAGTCTATTATTACGTTCTTTCCACACTCCCCAAGCAACAAAAGGGAATAAGAAAACCCATAACCTTCGAATGAAAGGATTTTGGGAAGGGGCTTTCCATTGTAAAAAGAACTCTTCAATGGTCTGGGGAAACAACCAAAAGATATTTCAGAAAGCTAATAATTTTCCCTAGATTAAGGAAACAAATGGAAAGTGGAGAAACAAGTGGTTCACTGACTTTCCCTCACTCTTGCAGAGATAGCATCTGTTGGTGATTTGAAATCCCCATTTACAAAGATTGAACACCGTGAGAACCTTATTCTGAAGCATGATCCAGAAGAAGATATTGACTTTTGGAGTCAAGTGTTTAATCCAAGCCTTGAACTAGAAGTGAGGGGGGTCTTGAGAAAGGGACAACAAAGAGACAGCCGAAGAGACAGAGTACTCAATAAAAAGTGTATAGTTACATATACAATGATATCACTTTTATAGAAGGTTTACAAAATATTTACAAAATAAGTAACTAGGTAGGTGGCTAAAACAAAACATCATGCCTGGAATTTTAAAAACATAGACGAGAGGAGGCCAAAGCAAAACATAAACCTCTAGCCAAAGAGAGTGAGGAAGCTAGAGAAAGATAAGATGATAAAAATCATAACATAGGATGGGTGGCATCAAAATCCACAATCCATTAGAGATATGACATTCAGGATACTCATCAATGAGCTTGATGATGAGCCAAAGAAACTACATGGAAATTTTCAAGGAATGAGAGCCATTATAAAACATCCCCCTCCTCTCGCACATGTTGGATGTTGTATGGATTTGGAATGCTAAAACCCAACCATGCTACTTCCACAATAGCCTCTAACCCACCTAGATTTTGTTTTTTGAATAATTTTTCTACTAGTATCCCCACCATTTCCTTTGGTTCTTCGAGGTCTAGGATGGAAGCCACAAATTGTGACATGATATTTGAGTTGACCTTGTAGAATTTTGCTTATTTTAGGAAATTCATACTAAGAATCATCTTGATAAATTTAATATCCCTTCATCTGGGGTGTTTCATGATTACCTATAGGTGTTGGTCTATTATAGCACTAGAGAAAAATCTATCTGATGCCTCAAAAATGTAAGGAAATCAAAGTATCCATTCTCAAATCACAACCTATTGCTAATCATCTAGGATGTGAGAAGAGTGATGAGGATATCACCTTTCCACTTTAAATATATTTGGCTCTAGATAGGGAGAATTTATTTCCTCATTTAATTCCCATGAGAGGAAATAATGATGTAGCTTAAAATCCCTTAATTACAATTTTGGTGCATTCCAACTCACCACAGAAGTATAAAGAAACCATCTCACAAAAAATACAGTTCATCTCAGAGGTACAAAGTAGCCACCTGGTAAAAAATTTCCTAGATTATCTTCCCTATAGTAGGGATGTTGAAAGCCTACAAAGAGCCTTATTCCAACTTTAACCCAAGCCAAATTTTGAATAGCGTACTATGCCATCACTTAGTCATAAATAGAAAATCCCATGAGAAACTCACAATTAGAAAGGATATGAGTTGAAATGTAGCCAAAAGCATGATCAGGAATCGACAAGTTTTTTGTGACATAAAATTGACTATATTTAATAAATGTGAGTTTCATCAACCATTTTATATAAAAATATGATGGTTGCTTATAAATTGGAATGTTGGGAAGCACAAAAACTAAATACTTCACTACCACATGGCAACCTTGTGTAGCATGAAGCAATTTGTGGTATGCAAGGGCACTCAAAATAGTACATAGCCACCACGTGTTAAAATCCAAGGTAGTGGGGGCATATACTAGCACAAAAAATCACTAGCTCATTGAAAGGAAGAATTTTGTTTGAGTTCTATGCTTGGGAGATAGAATAAAAATATTCTATACTCTCATTCAAGGAACAAACCTAGAGATCTCAATCCAAAGTCTGCAAAGAAGAGAGAGATCTTGCAATAGGGTTGTCTTAGGGTCTGAATGTAAACTATGAAGTGGTTCACCACCAAGCTAAGACTTGGAAAAATAAATGAAATGCAAGATCTAATGCTTAAACCTAATGTAATGAAATATTTCACTAAATGACCAAGAAAAGTATGGAAAACAAAATAGAAAACTAGGAAATGAAAGGTGTCCACCGGGAAACTTGAAGAGGATTGGATGAAGCTTTAAAATGATAAAAACACTAATTTTAATGTTTACTGGGACTCATACACTAGGTTGGGTGATTTAGTCCCAAATCTGTGTTTTTGGGAAAGAACTCATTTATGACACTATTGATTTTGAATCTACAAAAATTTGGAAAATGACCTAAACTGGAACTCATATTCCAGAAGTGGAATATCAAACTAGTTAGGGTTTTCTAGAAATTCAAGGTCCAAATCTTCTCTTCAATGTCTAATCTATCATTTCCAATTGATTTCTAAATTTGGAACCCTTATTTGCAACCTGTAGGTGCTCTCAAATTATCTCCAATGTAAGGTGACAACTTTGACAATTTTGAACACTTTGACAATTTTCTCCAAAATTTCTCTTCAATTTTTCTTCAACCTAGACCTACAAATCACACACTAAAGAGAGAGGAAAATGTAGTTTTGTTAGTGGAAAGGGCCTATTTATCTTGGTCAAACATCGCTTTGGTAGTCAAACCTTGAAATGAAAGGACATATGAAAGGAGAATGATGAATGAGAAACATGCAATGTTACAACTCACTAAACCCTAGAAATAAAGTGTTGCAAACATGTATGAAGTGGCTCTGATGGATGTAGACCTTGAATCTTGCTTGAATGTAATAGATCTTTTCTTAAATGATAGCTTGAATCATGAAACCCCACATCAAAAATTTTAGCTCAAAAACAAACATGATGCATGATGAATTTGACCTGATGCTTGATACTTGAATTATGCTCTAAAACACTTAATAATCTACCCTTTTGAATGCTCTTATGAACTCAAATTTTCTATAAGGATGAATAATTGAATGCTTGGGGTGAAAATGAGTGAAATAACCTTGTATTTATACTTGTTTGTGATCAATTTCTAGAAACTACAACACTACAAGCTGACATCAGATCTAGCAAAATAAAATCCTACCAAGAATTTGAATTAATTTTTATTTTGGGCCACAAAGGAATCATATGCCCAAGGTGGAATATGAGTTCCATTAGGAATTAATTACGGGAACATTTTTAAAAATGCTTAGAAAGGTGTGAAATCTAGATTAGTACCCAAAATATTGGGCGGGACCCATATGCACAAGGTGACCTATGAGTCTGATACCACAAAATATAGGCCACACAACCTAAAAACACCTAAATGATTATTTTTTGTTGGTTTATGTTAGGATTTTCCTCAGAAAAATGGATTAAATGAGGCTTTTGGATGTAAAATAAGGCCAATTAAGGCATAAAGAAGCCCCAATTATTTAATAAAACCCTAGAAAAGTGTGAAAGTGTGTTACAACACCCAAAATAAGGTATGGATAGGTTTATTTAGTTTAGAAGGGCCTAAGAACTAATTTGAGTGTGTTGAAAACATTACAACACTAAGTCAAGGCATCATTAAGCTTAATTTTATAAGGAGGGCCCAAACAAGTGTGAAAAATTCATCGACGACATTTTTTGACACTACACTTATACTAGAACTTGGATGATAATGGGTGGATTAAAATGGCTTCAAATGGTCCTTTAACCAACAAAATTGCATGGAATCACCAAGTCACCAACAAGTTGTTTGCAATTTACTGCATGGAAGACCCACCACGAAGCTTAGCCAATCATGTAACTATAATACTAAATAGAATAGCTAGTGAAATACGCTAGCTCCAAATAACTAGAAAAAATTGATTGGTGTAATTATAAAGATCCAGTAGATAAATTACACACCATTTTTCCAACATATCTACTACTTTGTTGCCCTCTCTATAGCAATGTGAGATTTGGTAAGAGTCAAACTACACAAATTTTCCCTAGATTATCTTACCTATAGTAGGGATGTTGAAAAGACTACAAAGATCCTTATTCTAACTTTAGGCTCGACCAATTTTCCAATAGCATACTACATTGTCACTTAGTCATAACTAGTAAATCCCATGAGAAACTAAAAATCATAAGGGATTGTAGTGTTGAATAAAGGACCCTTTGACTTTTTCGCAGTCATTTGGGTCCTCCTTTTATATTTTGGCTTAATGCTACTGTAGTGTAGTAAAATACATACCCTTGCATTTTGACACTTGTTTGGAACCGCCTTGCTTTATTTATGCTTCTTTATGGCTTAATTGGTCCTATTTTTCATCCACAAGCCTAATAAACTATATATTTTTAAGGCTAGTCCCAACAAACATCAAAAGATAAATGATCATTTAATGTTTCTTTCTTTGTGTCCCTAATTCATGGAGTGGAACTAAAATGCCACCTAGGGCATTTTTTCCTACATGGGTCTCGGGACCTTGATTTTGAATACACTTGAAAAGGTCCCTTTTTGGAGTCTATGCCCCTAGAATTGAGCATTGGGACTAAGACACCACCTTGGGTTTTTTTTTCTCCTTGGCTTATTTTTGGGACTTAATCTCAAATTATGCTTGGCTTGTTGTGGTGTAATTTCAAGATATTAAGCATGAATAATTATAAATACAAGGTTCCTTCACTCATTTAAAATCAAGTATTTTGTGAGATCATTCCTAATAGAAAATTGGAGTCCACAAGATCATTCAAGAGAATTTCCTCAAGTATTTGGATCCATCATCAAGATTCAAGCATCATGTCAAGGGTTTAGTGCATCCATTCATGTCATTGAGCCAAGATTATGGATGTAGCATTGAAGATCTATTTGAAACCATTGTTGATGCCATATCCAAGGATCCAAGATCTACATTCTTCATGGGCACTACATGGTAGATTACAATTTTTTTTCAAAAGACATCATACATAGTGATATCATTTAAATATTTCATGTTTTATGCTTTACTTCATTCATTTTATCATTTGGTTTAATTACCTACAAGGGGTTTGACCAAGGAAAACCCAAATTTACTAAAAATCAACAAGTTTTTCCCTCTTGTGTGTTTGTTTTTGTAGATCTAGGTTGAAGACTTGAAGATCCCTTGAAGTGAAAAGTTGTAAGAGTTGCAAAGTTGCATTACAAAGTTGTCATCTTCATGGAAACTCACCTACAAGCCAGATCTAGAAGATTCAGGACCTCAGATCTAAGGAGAAGAAAATGCACACCTTTGATCTGAGGACCACATTCAGAGTTCTCAGAGATTTAGAATGGGAATAATACGCCACCTTTGGAATCTTAGTCCTCCACAAGGTTTTTTTTAGAGATTTTTAGAGATCCGGTTCTGAGATTTGAAGGCTTCGTATTTGCCTCAGAAAACAACAAAGGGAATAATATGCCATCTTGGGTGTCTTAATACTCCACACCATATTTTTATATCTTCTTTACATTTCCAAATGAACCAACAATTTTGATGGTTCTATGTACTTCTCTTACAGTCTTAGGATCTTCCACCTAAAAGGAGAGATAAAACATTAAAATTGTTGTGGTTTACTCAAATAAAGGAATGCATGATGTGATTAGGACTAAATGCAATAATGTGAATGCAACTAGATGATGAAATTGAATGATTATGAATGTAAAACTAATGGAATATGTAATTTTTGAAAACACAATGAGGTACACAAGAATAAACTAAAACATGAAAAAACACAAGCATAATTGAAAGAGGCTAAACAAAGTGCACCTGGGAATTGGATATTGAATCTGGAAGGTTCTTAAAATTGGTAGAAATCACTATAAATCACCAGTGGGACTCAATCACCGCTGATAGAAAATTAGTCTTGCTATTGGTAAAAACACCTAAAACTACTTTTCAACTATTGGGAACTAGATTTTGACAAAATAACCTTTTTTAGCATTCAACTAGGACTCATTCACCACTAATGGCGAATCAGTCCTCCTCTAGAATTCTACAAATTCAAAGGTCAATTCTATAGATCTAGATATGCACTTGTCTTCTTATCGAGTTAGTGGAGTCAAATCCACAAAAAATATACTATAGGTTGTCGCCAAGATTGAAATAGGGTTTATTTGACTTGAAACACTTTGTTGACTTGTTGACCACCTTTCTACACCTATTTGCCTAAACATTTTGCATACAATAGTCACAACCTTGGTGAAAAAGTTTGAAGATATGTCAATGGTTGCTCCAAGATGCTTGATGATTACTTAATTGAAAGATGCTTTGATGGATTGAATGCAAGAATGCTAATTGATGTTGAATGAGTGAATGGAAGTGAATGGAAATGGATGTAAAAATACTTATTTATACACATTTATGCCTTAATAACCCAATAATACATCGCAAGCCAACATAAGGTATTTTTGAATAAAAACCTAAAAGAAAAGTTGAATTATTTTGAATTTGGAGCCAAGAGGGACTCATTCGTGGGTATGTGCAGGATCATTGTGGAAAAAATAGGTCCTTAAGTGGCAAAAAAAATTTAAAAAATGAGAGTTAAGAAAATTGACATAAAAATTTGAATAGGTTATCTATATTATTTCAAAAATATGTAAGAATAGAATCTATAGCAAATTAAATTTAGTTTCTAAACTACTAGGTTTATTTAAAAAATATATATCTATTTGGTGAAAATTTGAAATTTCAATGCAATAGTACTTAAATTTCAGGAAAAAAAAAAAGATGTAGGTGTTTGTCTAACCACCCTAACCACAATAAAATGATAATACTTTTTTTATAAGATTTTAGATATAAATAGAGGACTCATATCTCGATGTGATGCATATTTTTTTGTAATTTTTTTCTAAGTAAATAATTAATTATAAAAATTTTATTACAACATTTAAAAAATATAAAAACTCGTATGTTGGACCACCTTAACTTGGTCAAAAATTCATGAAATTCAATAAATTTTTTTAATCCTATAGTATGTGAACCATAGAATGTGATGTATATTTTAGATTCAAAAAATGTGATATCGTTTGAAAGCTATAGATGTTTTTCAACCAGCTTTTCAATTAGGACTCTAGTCATAATTCAAATAGAAAATGAATAATAATTATTTATTCAATTGAAAGTAAAGCATAATTTATATTGGTGGAAAGTTGAGAATATCCTTTAAAAATCCTTTTTGTTTCATTAATTTTGGGTAAAAAAAAGTCGTCGGCCACATACCCTACACATGCCCATTATATCACCACTTTTTGGCCAATCATGATCATGCACATACCCTCGCCACCCATGGCGAATGGGTCCCACATTAGGCTTGTAAGTGAGTGTGAGGAATTAAGTGGCATTATGAGTGCACAAAGGGGTCATGTAAAGCATAAGAAAGGTGTAAATAGTGAAATCAAGCCTAGAAAAGCATGAAATCTTGTTACAAGACTTTACAACACTTTATAAGAGGACTTGATAAGTGATGAAAAGGTGAATTTTAGGTGAATTGTAATGAGAAGAGTCTAGAATAGTGTAGAAATTTTTTACATCACTTCACAACACCTTTACAAGACATCATAATTTGAATGTTTAGGCCCTAATGTGAATGCATAAGTCACATTGAAACATTAAATCAAAGAAAAATAGGTCAAGAATCATAAGAGAAAGACCTAAAAGCCTATGAAAATGTCCATGATCCATTTTTTATGGAACATTTAGCCCCCACTTTAGTGAGAGGATGTACTTGAGCTTCAAACTCACACTAAAGTAGCCATGCATAGCCATGCATATGAAAAGGGATCCAAATGCACTTATGCTAACAAGATGGAATGACAATGATAAAGAGGGATTATCAAGCCCCTAGGATGAAGATTCAATGGAAAACTAAACATAATAACAAAGGAACACACGAGTGTAAAAGAGAAAGAGAGAAAGAAGGGGAAAAGGAAAAGTTAGATCAAGCTTTGATCATTTGTTTAGCTAGTTGTGAATTAGATCTAGGTTGTTTGTCATGAAAAGAAAATGTATACTCACTCTTGGGTGACAAAACTCATGGTGGTCCACTGGGTGAGAAGAAACAAAAGGTGAGAAACATACGCTAGTTGGTATGCACTCATAAACACATAGGTCGCTATGGGGAAATTCATGTCATGAAATGGGCTTCCTAATTAACCATATCAAAGTTATACCTCTTGATAACTTTAACAACACTATAAATGAAAATGTTAGTTTGTGCTTAATGATTCAAGCAAATATTTGTATGCTTAGAACTCATGAAAAAATTCAAAAGGGTACCACAGGCATGCAAGCTGCATTATGCAAGGTGGAAAAGATGTAAAATATAAAATGTAAAAGTGTAAAATGGGAAAGATGTTCAAAGGAGTCTTGTTAAGTTCATGCAAGGTGTATCACTTAGGGAACATTTTTTCTAATGTATCGAAGAGAGGACCAATGAAAGAATAGAATATTCACAACTTAGGGGATGTAGTGTGTCACATCAGGACACTAAGAGGAATACAATATGCTAAGTGATACACCTTGCATGAACTTAACAATACAAGGCTACACTAAGAACCAAGAATGCAAATGAATAATGCCAATGTATGCCCCCCACTTTAAAGGAATTTCTACACACTATTAGAATGTTAGAAATTACTTTAAAGTAGCAAAGGAAAAAATGCAAAAAGAAAACAAGACATGAGAGCCAACTTGGAAATCCCTATGCCAAGTCATATGTTTCCAAGTAAGGTTGCTTCATGTAAATGAAAAATAAAATGAAAGAAAGGGGAGTTTCCCCCCAAGAAGGAACACACCATTGAAAACATAAGGGATCTATGGATTTGGGGTCAGTATGTTCATTGTTACAATTTTTTTATTAAAGATCTCAGAACTATCATCAAACATTGCAGTCTTGATGCTTTGCATCATCCCAAAAAGGAGAAAAAAAACTAAATGAAAATGAAAATGAAAATGCAAAAAAATTTGGGTCAACATGAAGGAGACATTTTGGTCTCAATACCTCGCATCATCCCCAAAAGGAAAAACACAAGAAAAGATAAAATAAAAAGGAAAAGGGACCAATTGGGTCAACATGGAAGAGACGTAGGGAATCTCAGCGCTTTGTGTCATCCCCAAAAGGAAAACACATAACAAAAATGGAAAAAGGAAAAGGACCTTTTTGGTCAACATGGAAGAGACATAGGGCATTTATGCATTGCATCATCCCCAAAAGGAAAACAAAAAACAAAAAGGGAAAAAGGAAATATATGAAATATAGAATAATAAAGGTACAAATAGAGGAAGTGCACAAAGAGAGAAAGAACATCAAATGCACATTACGGGGCAACATGATACACACATACAATCACACCAAATAAAAATGTAAAAAGGGGTAGTAATGCAAATGTAATTCAACCATTAACTAAGTTATTGACTTCACAATCTCAATTAATATAAGTAGAAGAGGAATAACATTGTTAAAAGACAAGGACAAATGCATGACTAAGACAAGGGTAACAACTTCTTGCCCCCACTGAATGTAAGACAAGAAGGAGCCAAGATAGGTGATGGAAAGGATCACACAATATTGAGAATGGACAATTCTACAACTATGGCATGATGAAGGGATTTGGTTGTATGGGATGATAGGAAAGTAGTCGGTATTAGTGAAGTGATACTTGTTCAGTATGTCCTTCAATGTATGACAATCATTAGTTCAGTGGCTGAGAATGTGATGATATTTGAAATATGGTATGTTAGAGTCTTTAGGATAGATGACCAACCAGTTGGAAGGTGGTAAGAGTATAAGGACTTTGTTTAAAAGAAATTAAAGTCTCCTTTCACATTCAGGTGGTTGATGGATTGGAAACTTGAGTTTTTTCAAATTTTAAGGTCATTTTTGTTTACTAGATTCTCCTTTAAATTCATGAATGGAAGGAGGAAGAGGACCCATGGGGATCCTAGCATCCTTATCATTAGAATGAGGTGATGTTTTCTCACCTGGAAGGAGAATGTTCAAGTCAGGAGGAGAATTAAAGATCAGTGTACCATCATAGTGAAGTCTCCAATATTCAAAAGGAGGCTTGCTAGCATGAGGGGGATCTTGATATCCTAATCCTATTGTTTTTTCTTTTGTTGGTTTTTTTTCTAAAATTTGGTGTATGTCATGTTTGGTTGTTGTATCACATCCTTATTTTCTTAAGATAGTAAATCCTTTTCCATAAGTTTCTTCAAGGTTGATTGGTGTGTTTGTAACTTTGTTATCATAAAATGGTTGAGGATATGGTTGTGTAGAGGAACTACATCCACCTATTGAGGGGAACTTAGGTCCTTCATTGATTTTAAGATGTAAGTATCCAAGCATGTCAAGAGGTGAGATAGTAGGAAGATCTTGTGACTTCATGGATGGGTAAAAGGTTGTATTGGCTTCAAGTTTACCAAGGCATGAATTTAAGAACTTTTTTATGCTATCATCTTCTCCAATTATGTCAATAGCACGAGGAGGATAGTCATGTGGAGTTGAAGGAGCATGAGGAAGCTCAAGGTCATTAGGATCATAGCCAAAGGTGCAATTGGACATGTCTACTAAGGATTTCAGTGAATTCCAAAACTTATTAAAGGAGAAAGCCATGATGAAAATGAGTAAAAGTGAACTAATATGCAAGAAATAAAAGAAAATAGAAAATATAGAAAGAATTATAGAAAGTAAGAACATGAAATTGTGATGCAGAAGATACCCAAAAAATGTTTGAAAATGTAGTGTAAAATGTGCAGGTGGACTGATTCGCCCAGGGTGGCGAATGAGTCTAGGTATGAGAATTTTTTTGTGTTTTTCAACTTGAATTTAAAGTGATTTGAATGCTTTTTAGATGCATAATGAGGATGTAGATGTATATTTTTAGTTTTTTAATGAGTTGGTATGCAAAAATGAAGTCTATATGAGTCTTTCACTAATGCAATTTCAGAAATCGTAGGATGCAAAAACAAAATAAAACCTAATTGAATGTTGATACAAAGGAAACCTAGGATGAAATATGCAATTGAAATAAAAAGATAAAGTGTTCAATATAGTGGCTCACCAAAATGAACCAACAATTGATGGTTCTATGTACTTCTCTTACACTCTTAGGATTTTCCACCTAAAAGGAGAGAGATAGAACACTAAAATTGTGGTGGTTCACTCAAATAAAGGAATGTATGATGTGATTAGGACTAAATGCAATAATGTGAATGAAACTAGATGATGAAATTAACCAATTATGAATGTAAAACTAATGTCCCAAAATATGTAATCTTTGAAAACACACACATGATTGAAAGAGGCTCAACAAAGTGCGCCTAGGAATTGGATGTTGAATCTAGAAGGTTCTAGAAACTAGAAAAAATCATTGTAAATCACTAGTGGAACTAATTTTCCATTGATGGTGAATTTGTCCTACTACTAGTAAAAACACATGTAACTACTTTTTGACTGTTAGGAATTGGATTTTGAAAAAAATCACCTTTTTCAGCCTTTAGGTGGGACTCATTCACCATTGACGGTGAATCAATCCTCCAAAATTGTGCAAATTCAAAGGTCAATTCTATAGATCTAGATCTACACTTGTCTTCTTGTAGAGTTGATGGAGTCAAATCTACATAAAACAGATTGTAGGTTGTCTCCAAGCTTGAAATAGAGCTTAGTTTACTTGGAAACACTTTGTTGACTTGTTGACCACCTTTCTACACCTATTTTCTTGACAAATCTGCATAAAAAAGTCACAACCTTGTTTAAGTAGTTTGAAGATATGTCAATGGATGCTCGAGGATACTTGATAATTCCTTGATTCAATGATGCTTTCATGGATTGAATGCAAGAATTCTAATTTATGTTGAATGAGTGAATGCAAGTGAATGGGGGTTGAAATGAATGTAAAATAACTTATTTTTCACACCTATGCCCTAATAACCCAATAATACAACATCACCAGCCATCATAAGGTATTTTTGAATAAAAAACTAAAATAAAATTTAAATTATTTTGAATTTGGAGCCAAGAGAGACTCATTCACCACCCATAGTGAATGGGTCCAACCTTAGGCTTGTAAGTTGGTTTTGGGAATTAAGTTGAATTTAATGTTATTTTTTAGGCTTACATTCAAAAATACACTTAGTTAAGTCTTATGGGTATGTGCAGGATCATGATGGGCCAAAAAGTGGCAATATGATGGGTATGTGCCTGATGAATATTTCTTTACCCAAAATTCATGAAACAAAAAGGGTTTTTAAAGGACATTCCTAGCTTTCCAATGATATAAATTATGCTTTACTTTGAATTTAATAAGTAATTATTATTCATTTTCTATTTAAATTACAACTAAAGTCCTAATTGATAGGTTGATTGAAAAACATCTATAGCTTTCAAATGGTATCACATTTTTTGAATCCAAAACATGTGTCACATTCTATGCTTTGCATACCATGGGATTATAAAAAGAAAAATTGAATTTCATGAAGTTTTGACCAAGTTAAGGTAGTCAGACATACGAGTTTTTATATTTTTTAAAAAGTTGTAAAAAAAAATTACAAAAAAATATGCATCACATCGGGGCATGAGTCCTCTACTTATATCTAAAATCTTATAAAAAAATATTATCATTTTAGTGTGGTTAGGGTGGTCAGACAGATGCCTACTTATTTTTTCCCTGAAATTTAGGTACCACTGCATTGAAATTTCAAATTTTCACCAAATAGATTTTTTTGTTTTTAAACAAACCTAGTAGTTTAGAAACTACATTCAACTTTCTACAGATTCTATTCTTGCATATTTTTGAAATAATATAGATAACTTATTCAAATTTTAACATCAATTTTCCTAACTCTGATTTTCTGAATTTTTTGCCACTTAAGGGCCTATTTTTTCCATGATGATCCTGCACATACCCTTATGAGTGCATAAAGGGGCCATGCAAAGCACAAGAAAGGTGTAAATAGTGAAATCAAGCCTAGAAAAGTATGAAATCTTGTTACAAGACTTTACAACACTTTAGAATAGATCTTGATAAGTGATGAAAAGGTGATTTTTAGGTGAATTGTAATGAGAAGAGTCTAGAAAAGTGTAGAAATGTGTTACAACACTTCACAACACTTTCACAAGACATCATAATTTGAATGTTTAGGACCTAATGTGAATGCAGAATTCACATTGCAACATTAAATCAAAGCAAAATAGGTCAAGAATCATAAGAGAAAGGCTTAAAAGACCATGAAAATGTCGATCCATTTTTCTATGGCACACCATAATCCTCATTACATATCCAAACTTACCAAGTACATATACCCTTACTTGGTGTACCTTAATTTCATCATTTGCACTCATAATGTGGCTTATATTGCTTGATTTTGTGAGTTGAATGACCATTTATCTTTTCCAAGCATTTTCTTGGTGGTGAACCCCTTAAAGCTTAAAGAACATCCTTGCTAAGTCCTCCACATTATGAATTGACTCACCTTTGTGAGCTTCTTAGTGAATCCAATTGGGACTCCTAGGACATTAATGAATGATTAGTTGGAGAAACAGTGATATCCCCAAAGATACACCATTTTTCCTCCAATCATTTTGGTGAACCCGACTTATTCTTTTTAGAACATTCATTTTCTGATTTGGAGTCCTTTAAAGTCCTAGATCTAGATTGTATTCATTCTTACATTGCATCTCACATTAGTGAAATTGCATCTAGGGTTTCTTATACATAGTGAAAGTGCGTATAGGTTGCATTTTTTCTTTCTTGCATCATTTTATCTTATTTCAAAACTGAAAATTTTTGTTATTCATCATCTTAATTGCATTTAGGAACATTTTTTTTACATTCAAAATTGAAAAAATTTGCATTCACTTTTGCATTGAATTACTTGTCAATAGTCACTTTCTCTTGCATTCATTTACACAATTTTCTATTTCCAAACATCGCATCCTTGGGTAGGCATCCTTGGAACACTATTATCCACCTAGAATTGTCTGATTTTTTGAAAAAACCCTCACTAGGACTAAAACGCCCTTGGTGGCATCTTAGTCCCTCTTTGGTTTTCTATTGCAGTACCGTGTCTGAGTGATTTTCTATTTGTTTCAACTTTTGAAACCTTCAAATTTCATCAAGAGGACTAAGACACCATCCTTGGCATCTTAGTCCATGTGGAATTTCATATTGCAATTTTTCAAGATATGAATCAAAAATTTGTATGCTTCTGTTTGTTGGCATTATTCATCTGTTTCAGTAGGTTAACTTTCTATTTCATGCATTTTACTAAATCTTGTTTAAAGTGCTTTATTTCAATTTATATCATTGCATACTATAATTAGAAAATTACCTTGTTTCCAATTTGAAAATTTCATTTAAACATTTCACTTTAAGTCATTGCATTGCACTTTCTTTACTTTTTCATAATAGCATGTTTTCTTTCAGTAGATATGGCTTTGATCAATATGATTATAAATGGACTGCATAAGTACAACATCCCTTCTTATGAGTTCAACTTAGAATACAACAATGAGGCCATTAAGAAACATGTTAATCATCAAACCATTGACATAATCCTTAATATTACATTGCCCATTGGTGAAGATGGTAGTGAAGAAAATCATAACAATCATACTTGTTCTTCTCCTGATATCTCTTCTATTAGTGACAAAGGTATCTTGGTGAAAGAATATTACAAGCATTGAGAGTCTTGATTGTCCCAATCCTCCTCCCCCTTTGGATGACATTAGAAAAAAGGAATATGAGATCATAGAAACATTTCTAAACATCACCTTACCTATTCTCCATTCACCCCTTTCTTGTGAGAATGTTTTAGCAAAAGATGATGATATCATATATTACCATAATTTTCCTTCTCCTAAAATTCCCCCTCAATACAAAGAGGATAGGTTGGTATTAGAAGATGAACCTATTAAGATTCATGGGAATCTTGTTCCTCCTTTCCCTAATGATCCTACCATTTATGATGATCTATTTGGTAAGCAAAAACATCATATTTGTCCTTCTCTTGATGCATCCCCCACTTGTGATGAAGCTAATTTACAAAATCTAAACATAGAATGTGATGAACATCTTACAATATTTCCTACTAGGGTAGATGGTGTGGCACAAGAGAATGAGACTTTAGAGAAAAAGGACAATCAAATAGATCCTTCCCCTAATATCCGCAATATTGATGAACAAGACAATTCAACCATTGATAACTCCCTTACATGTGATGAAGTAATTTTAGAAGAACCAACCCTTGAATGTCAAGAATATTTGGTTTGTATTTCTCCTAAATACTCTCCTACTATGGAAGATATAAAAATGAAAGAAAATGAGAACATTGACAATAGTTTAATTCCTTATATGAAGATGATGAAGTAACATTGGACTCATCTTCACTAAGAGATCATGCAAATGAGGATAATTCTTCTGAGGTTATGCACATTAGATACCCCTTGGAGTACTCTCCCAAGCATAAACTTATCCTTTATCCACCCTCTCAAAACCCACAAGTTCAAAACAAACCCATCCTTATCCATGAACCACCTAAGAACAATGTTTTGTAACAACTGAGTTACAATATTGTTGCTCATACATGTGTATGTGCAGGATCATGATGGGCCAAAAACTGGCAATATGTAACTGATATAAAGACCCATGTGGCTAACAACTATTTTTTACCCAAATTTGATGAAACGAAAAGTGTTTTTAAAGGAGAGTCTCAACTTTCCACCAATATAAATTATGCTTTACTTTGAATTTAATAAATAATTATTATTCATTTTCTATTTGAATTATCACTAAAGTCCTGATTTTGATAGGCTGATTGAAAAACATCTATAGCTTTGAAATGGTATCACATATTTTGAATCCAAAGCATGTGTCACATTCAATGCTCTGTATACTATAGGATTTAATTTTTTTTTGAATTTTTTGAAGTTTTGACCAAGTTAAGGTGGTCAGACATATGAGTTTTTATAATTTTTAAAATTTGTAATAAAAAATTCATAATTAATTATTTACTTGGAAAAAATATACAAAAAAAAATGCATCACATCAGGACATGAGTCCTCTACTTATATCTAAAATCTTATAAAAAAATATTATCATTTTATTGTGGTTAGGGTGGTCAAACATACACCTACTTATTTTTTCCCTGAAATTTAAGTACTACTGCATTGAAATTTCAAATTTTCACTAAATAGATCTATTTATTTTTAAAGTAAACCTAGTATTTTAGAAACTAAATTCAATTTTCTAAAAATTCTAATCTTACATATTTTTGAAATAATATAGATAACTTATTCAAATTTTTACATCAAGTTTCCTAACTCTAATTTTTCTGATTTTTTTGCCACTTAAGGGCTTATTTTTTCCATGATGATCCTACACATACCCACATACAACACTTGAAACCATCTTTAATGAAAACAACAAAAAATTACATCCTTACCTTTTCCTAACCCTATCTGACTAGGTCCCCCTCACTTTCCTTCACAATGTGGGAAGGAGTATGATCTTGGTGAACAGCTTAAGAATACTTCTGCTAAGATATCTTTATGATACCTTATTCAAGCCTCCCTTCACTATCATAATATGCTTCAAAGTTATTTACAACAAGTTCTTATCCCTTCTAATTTTCACTCAAATGATGTTTTAGCAAAAATTCAAGCCATAACTTCTAACACCGTAGACATTAATTTTCATCAACATGAGCTCCCTCCCTTGGAGATGAGAAAGAAATAAGATGCATTCAATATAATAGCCTGATACAACAGGATTGAAACAAAAATAACTATTGTTGATAATGGCTTATCTCTTAATGTGTGTAGTGTGAAGCTTTTAGATAAATTGGGAGTGGATAAATAAAAAATGAAACTTGATTCCTTATCAATTTGATGTTTTGACAACATAGGAAAGAAACCACGCAGTGTAATTACTTTACCTATTATAGTAAAAAAGGATACCTTACAAAATCCTATTCATGTTATGCCTCATGACCTTTCATACAATTTCCTTTTAGGAAGACCCTGGATTCATGAGATGTATCCATTACCTTCGACTCTTCATCATATCATGAAATATTTCCATAACAAAAAGGCATACAAAGTTGAAATGGACCCTAAGCTTGAAAGTTTCTTACAAGTTGATGAAGGAACCAAAATTCCTCTATGAACATTAATTCCAATATCAAATATAGAACCTATAAAGGAAGAGAAACAAGAGATGGAAATAGTGTCAAAATTCTTAGCTGATGATTGGGGTTCCTTGGATTTTAAACCAACATTCATGGGATAATACAAGATCATACACAAAGAATCTGAAAAAGGAAAAGAAAAAGAAGTAATGTCAAAAAACTTTTTGGAAGACCATTTGAAAGCATCCACATCCACTACTTTAGAAAAAAGGACAACAAATTACACAACAAACTTTGATGAAACTGATTACAAAAAACCATCGGATCCAAAAGCAATGAAAAATATTCATGGAAAAGGTTATGAGCTTATGCAACAACTTTGACATAGTGGAAAAGGATGTGGTGCTAGAGAACAAGGAATCCATGTCCCTATCGAGCCTAACACATAGGAAAAAACTCATGGTCTTGGCTATTTTCCTTTCATAGAATCAAACCATAAAAAAATCCTTCGATCAACATCAACACTATCACAAAAGATTCTTCTAAGTCAACTTTAATAGTAGTGCATCTTGAACTGATAGACACTATTGGTCTTTATCCTTTGCAAGAAATGGAACAAACAAATACATCCTCACTTAAAGAAAATGACATCTTGCAAAATACTAATGATTCAAATTCATTAGATTTTACACCCTCCTATAAAGGAGAGAACAAAATCTCGCAATCTAAATAGTCTTGTGTAGGTATGAAATATTTTACTAATCAAAAGATATGTTTGTTACACAATAACGAAACAACCTCTACTTTGGATCAAGAGAGTATCTTGAAAAGACTCCTCCAAGATTGTTTGATCTCTCTCCCTCCAAGAACATGAAATAAATTTTATTAAAAAAATTCATTTTGTGCATATCATAGAGTTCATGGTCATTCTATGAATGAATGTAAGGCTTTAAGTGATAAAATTCAACATCTTAAGTAGTTTGGTGCTCTTCCTTATGAGGGAGTACCCAAGTCCTCTAATTGGTACTAATTTTTAGTCTGGCATGTTTCTTATTGGCTCACCCTTGTCATGCACTAAGTGGGGGCAAGGGGTTAGGAAGCCTTGTATTTGTATGTCACTTGTTGTTTTCTCTTTTGGCTAGTTGATCACCTTTCATGTATATATAAGAGAAAGCATGGGATGTGGACAAAATTCCTTAAGTTGGCTTGCATGTGACATACTATCTTTTGGGGGCTTTCGCTTTGCATGACATAGCTTATTGGAGACATATGACTTGGAATAGGGATTTTTGAGTAAGCTCTCATGTCTACTTATACTTTAAAGAAATTTCTCACAACAATGGTGTTAGCAACCAATTTAAAGTGGGGGCATACAACGACACTCATGTTTCATTGTGTGATTTTCTTTCTTCTTGCAATGCATCTTTGTTGGCAGTGTCATTGGGCTTGATTTCCTTTGAGAGTGTGATATTTCTTTTACTTTTCCTCTCTTGGAAATATTAAGTATAATGTTCCCTAAGATGAGACCTTGAACAAACTAAGAAAAATCCTTTTGAACACCTCTCTCTTTCTCATTGCATTGTATTTTAATTTTTACCTTATTAAAGTCATGGAGATATGGCTTTGATATGGTCCCTTGGGGCTCACCTAGTGAACACCTAGGTTCACTAGCCCTTGTGAGCATGCATTTTTATTTTGTCCTTATCATAGTCATGGGGCTATGATGCTTATATGGACTTCTTGGGGCTCACCTACTGGACAACTAACTCCCACTAGCCCTTGTGAGCATGCATTTTGTTTGCATAAGGGACAACATGTTCCCCTTGTAAACCTGTTTTAGCCTAGACCTGGTCCACAATGCGTTGGATGGCTAGTTGAAGCTTGATCTATGGAATTTTCCTTTTTTAGTTTTCCTTTTAGTTTTCCTATTTCTATCCATGATGGTGTATACAAATGATTTGATTATGGCTTCATATATCATCCGCAAGTGTGTTCTTTTGTGCCTTTGTTGGTTTGTCATAGGAACTTGACCTTAGGGGCTTGATCATCCCTCTTTATCAATGCCATCCTATCTTACTAACATTGGTACATATTAACCCCTCTTGATTAGGTGTTTGGCTACTTTAGTGTGAGTTTGAAGGAAGTTCATCCTCTCACTAAAGTGAGGGCTAAATGTAGTGTAGTAAAATGCATACCCTTGCATTTTCACACTTTTTTGGGCCTGCTTTTCTTTATTTTTGCTTCTTTATGGCTTAATTGGTGCTATTTTGCATCCACCGACCTAACAAACTATATATTTTTATGGATAATCCTAAAAAACATCAAAAGATAAGTGATCATTTAATGATTATGTCTATGTCTCCCTAATTCATTGAGTGGAACTAAAACTCCACCTGGGGCATCTTTTTCCTCCATGGATCTTGGGACCTTGATTTTTAATACATCTAAAAAGGTCCCTTTTTGGAGTTTGTTCCTTGAGAATTGAGCCTTGGGACAAAGATGCCACCTAGGGAATCTTTGTCCTCCTTGCCTTATTTTTGGGACTTAATTTCAAATTTTGGCAAGATTAGCCTCCTTTATTTAATGACTTTATAGGTCGGCTTGTTGTAGTGTAATTTTGAGATATTAAGCATAAGTATATTAAATACAAGGTTCCTTCACTCATTTCAAATCAAGTATTTTTTGAGAGCATTCCTAATAGAAAATTGGAGTCCACAAGAGAATTCAAGAAAATTTCCTCAAGTATTTGGAGCCATTATCAAGATTCAAGCATCATGTTAAGGGTTTAGTGCATCAATTCATGTTGTCGAGCCAAGATTGTGGATGTAGCATTGAAGATATATTTGCAACCATTTTTCATGTCATATCCAAGGATACGAGTTCTACATTCTACATGGCCACTACATGGTAGATTGCAGATTTTCTTCACAAGACATCATATAAGGTAAGATCATTTAAATATTTCATGTTGCATGGTTCATTTCATCATTTGGTTTAATTACCTATAAGGGGTTTGACCAAGGAAAACCCCCATTTACTAACAATCAACAAGTTTTTCCATCTTGTGTGTTTGGATTTGTAGATCTAGGTTGAAGACTTGAAGATCCTTTAAAGTGAAAAGTTGTAAGAGTTGTAAAGTTGCATTACAAAGTTGTCATCTTCACAGAAACTCACCTACAAGCCAAATCTGGAAGATTTGAGACCTCATATCTCAAGAGAAGCAAGTATAGAACTTGAACCTTAGGACCACATTCAGAGTTCTCGAAAATTTAGAACATGTCTAATACCTCACGTTGGGCATCTTAGTCCTCCACAAGGTATTTTTTAGAGATTTTCAAAGATTTGGTTTTGAGATTTGAAGACTCCATAGTTTCCCCGAAGAGCAGTAATTGAACTAATATGCCATATTGGGCATATTATTTCTCCACAACATATTTTGATAGCTTCTTTACATTTCCAAAATCCTCACTACATTTCCAAACTTCCTAGGTACATAAACCCTAACTTGGTGTAGCTTAATTTCATCATTTGCACTCATAATTTAGCTTATATTGCTTGATTTTGTGAGTTGAATGTCCATTTGTCTTTTTCAAGCATTTTCTTGGTGTTGAACCCCTAAAGTATGAAATAACCCCTTCCTAGGACCTTCCTAATTGAGAATTGACTCACCTTCTGAGGTTGCTAGTCAATCCAATTGGGACTACTAGGAAAATTATTGAATGATTATTGGAGAAAGAGTGATATCTCAAGGAATCCATTTTTCTACTCATCAACTACCTTGATTTAGTTTTGTAATATGGTTAACAAATACACATTAGGTCTTGGGACCTTGTGAACTAATGGAATTCAAATGGTTCTTTACCTAAGTGTTGTAAACTGTTGTAGCATACTTTCACACTTTTCTAAGGACTTGTTAATGTATTCACCTAAATAACCTCTTTTCATTGTTTACGAAGTGTTACCCATAGGTATATTATGTATCATGTACTTTTAAATTTTGTCTTCCTTGGTCTTTAATTTATTACTCTCCACCCAACTCTAAAATCTTTGCTTTCATTTTAGCCTTGTTGTCAGATCCTCTAGGATTCTAACCCCTTGTCATGTGTTCTTTAAATTTTGAAACTTAAGTCGTTGGTGCTCGATGCCTTTCAAACATTTTCATCAGGTTTATGTTTTTCCTAACCTTATAATGGTCCGAGTTGTTCTCCTTTGGTATCATCAAGTGTGTTGGTCTATTGTGTAGTCAGAGAGTTGGAGGTTTTCATAACTTCATAACTCCCAACTTTGAGTTATAAAGTTTCAAGTTTTGGTGACAAGGTGATATGTTGTCCATACTGCATGCTTCAAGGCACCACCTATGCATTTAATGAGGAATACTGTACAACCCATAGATTTCTTATCAAATAGTTTTACAAAGCACACAAATATTAGGGTTTTCTTTATTGAGGATTGAAAGAAAGTTCCATATTAATTCAACATCAAATGCATGTCTTGTCATTTTACATGACTTAAGGTGGTGGATATTTATTTGGTTAAGTCTTCAGTCACACCTTTTCCTTCTACAATTATTTCTTCAATCATACAAGTGTTCCTCTATGTGATACAAATTCATGTAGTCTAAAATTGAAAATTGTTGGCTTGGTGTAAGGGACATGGAGCTGGGATCGTTTAAACTGGAGGAATTTTGGGTGTGTTTGGGATGTAATAAAAGATCTGTTGTTAATGCAAAGTTGTTAGAAAGTAGATTATCTCAAGCTAGAGGTTTTCTAGGAAGTTGTGTTGAGCGTGGAACTAATAGGAACATGAATGAGAAGATACATTCCAAAAATGCATGAAATTAATGTTGTGGATGGGAATGTTGTTGCTAAAATCTCCCCTGAAGTTGTTTCCCATGTGCTAAAGATTCCTAAGAAAGTGTCTATAATGGACATGTTTGTTGTGGTGGCTAGTGAGTTTTTCAAAGCTAATGAGGACTGGTGCAAGAATTTGATGGCCAAGGGGTGGTTGAAGTTGAAGAAAAGAGGTAATTCATAGTTACCTACCAAACACAAGAGAATGCATTTCAAAGGGGAAAGCATAGATGTCATTGCTTTGTCACATCTCATTGTTGGAAATATGAAAATTGAGTCTTTTGATTATTGGACTTTTTATTTTATTTTGGTTATCTGTGATGAGAATGTGTTCATTGATTGGGCTAAGATAATTTTCTTTCATTTGAATGAACAATTAGTCAATTTCTAAAAAACTACTACCTTCCATCTATTTTTTTGCCTAATATACATTATAGCTAGTGAAAGATACTTTTGGCTAGGTTAAAGCCACAAGTACCTCCAACTTTTGGCATGCTTGTATATAATTTTTATCCGTAATTTACCAAGCAAGTTGGAATTGGAGAATTTTTCCTTGTCAATGATGCATTCTTGATGGAAGTTGTGAGGAAATTGGATGGAAACCCTGAAATGCATTATTCTCTTGAGTCAATGAATCTTGTATTATATTTTGGAAGCTTCTCTATTCAATTTGATAGGTTTTCCTACTTTAGGATAGAAGGTTTTGAGAAAGCCCCATTAAAATTGTCTAGATATCTTGAAGATTTATTGTTTTTCCTAGAGGTCTATAGAAAAATGGCCATGGTGAAAGTAAGATATCTAAATATGGGGAAGTGGGGTATGCTTTCTAGTTGAAAACTCTTTCCTTCACATGTAAAAATAATTAGATGGAAAATTGTGTTGAAGGAATTATTAAAGAGGATAACCTCCAACATTTATTCATGAGGGCTAATTTTGATAGCAAGGGTTTCGTGAGACATAATTTATATGGAGGGAGTTCATATCAGCATCAACCTTCTAATAAGGAATTTTGGGAAGATTGTGTTGAAGAAAATGAAGTCTTGAAAAGATATTACATGAGGTTAATCCTCAAGAAAATACAAGATCTTGGTCTTTCTTTCCAGATTGCCGAAAGTGTGACCGAAAATTTGATGGTCATTGACCCTAAATATGAAAAATTGTATGATAAATCTCATCCTAAGGTTGATTGAAGTAAAAGTGAAGTTTTGAATATGAATATACAAGCTTCCCTAGTGTTGAAAAGAACTCAAGACTTTTTAGAAGGAAAATTACAATAGGTTGCATGTTCTGTACTCAAGAACCAAAATCATCTTAGAGAAATGAACAGGGGTCCTCTCAGATAGTTGTAGTGGGTAAATCATCAGGGAGATTGGATACTAGGTCTTCTAGTGTGAATTCACAGTCTGAGGGTGATGGTGAGAAGCCTAAAGAGATAACTAAATTGAAGTCAGTGTGTGAACAGGATAGCATATCTACCCCCACTCCTAAAAATAAGATCATCAACACAAAATCTATGCTTGAAGATTCTGATGCCATTTTTAAGTAGATTTTTGAAGATAATACCTTTCCTCCTTTGTTATAAGTACCCTCTTGCCCGGTGGAAAATATACCCATCACTCTTGGTGAATCTAAAGAAATTGCTCTAGGAAATAAGGATTTTGTTTTGGTAGAAAGTTCCCTAGTATGGCTAAGAATGGTAGTAGAGAAAAAGAGAAAATATATTCCTACAACAACAGTTGGGGTAGATATAGTTGCAAAGTTACTCTAGACTTCCTCAAGGCCAAAGAAAGCTCAGAAAATGTTGAGAATGTTGACTAGCCCTACTTTTGGTAATCAAGTATTGGAAATTGCATATCTTATAAAAGATCTAAATGAGGATGAGATAACAGTAGCTGACTATAAACTCACACACGTTGATATGGGGCCCCAAATACTTGAAGGTGATATGTATCATGCTAATTATTCAGTCAATGCCTTGATTAATTGGGTAAAGGAAGAAAGAAATGAAAATTTGGCATTGCATTCTCAGGTTCTTGATTTAAATTTTTTTATTTCTTCTATAGTTGGGTATGTGCAGGATCATCATGGAAAAAATAGGCCCTTAAGTGGCAAAAAATTTAGAAAAATCAGAGTTAGGCAACTTGACATAAAAATTTGAATAAGTTATCTATATTATTTCAAAAACAAGTAAGAATAGAATCTGTAGAAAATTGAATGTAGTTTCTAAACTACTAGGTTTTTTAAAAAAAAAATCTATTTGGTGAAAATTTGAAATTTCAATGCAATGGTACTTAAATTCCAGGGAAAAAATAAGAAGTAGGTGTCTGTCGACCACCTAACCACAATAAAATGATAATATTTTTTTAGAATATTTTAGATATAAGTAGAGGACTCATGTCCCGATGTGATGCATACTTTTTTGTAATTTTTTTCCAAGTAAATAATTAATTATGAATTTTTTATTACAAATTTTTAAAAAATATAAAAACTCGTATGTCTGACCACCTTAACTTGGTCAAAACATCATGAAATTCAATTTTTCTTTTTTTAATCCTATAGTATGGGAAGCATAAAATGTGACGCATGTTTTGGATTCAAAAAATGTTATACCATTTGAAAGCTATAGATGTTTTTCAATCAACCTATCAATGAGGACTTTACTTGTAATTTTAATAGAAAATGAATAATAAATACTTATTAAATTCAAAGTAAAGAATAATTTATATTGGTGGAAAGCTGAGAATATCCTTTAAAAACCCTTTTTGTTTCATCAATTTTGGGTAAAAAAATAGTCATCAGCCACATACCCATCATATTGCCACTTTTTGGCCCATCATGATCCTGCACATACCCAATTCCCCCTGCTATATCCACTAGAGCCTAAAGTTCTTAGGAAGGAGTTACTGATGGGTCTACAATCCAATTAATAAGAAATAATCTAAGCTATTCCACAAATGTTAGCAAATGGATTGATGAAATGCTTCAGGAGACTATCCTCTTTATTAGTAAGTTTGTGCTTTTCTACACTCAAGTTGTTGAAAAGAGGAAGGAATTGATGAGATACCTATGGTAGGTTAGTTAAGATCAAACTAGTCTCTACATGCTCTCACAAGAAATACAAGATTTGATTTCCATGGATCCAATGAAATTAATCAATGAAAAAAAATTGTATGATCCAAAGGAGTTAGATCCTTCTTGGCTAGACTCATTGGAGTCAAAATTAAGCATTTATGACAGCATGGTAAAGTAGATTTCTATAGTAATCAAAAGGTATCTAGTCTTGATGGAGATTAAAGGAAATTGTCATGACCTAAATGTAGAGATAATTAATGAGTTTGATGAAAAGATTATGCATTTGAAGGAAATTTGTCTGAAAGTCAAAGAAGTATTCAATAAGGAGATGGTAGATCCTACCACAATGACCATAAAATATTTCTCAAAGCTCAGTAGATTGCATGTCTACCTCAATTCCTTTAAAACTAAAGGAAATAGAAGGTCTAACTCTAAACGAGTTTGAGGCTGCTCTAACCAAAGTAAGAACAAGACTGCAAATCACCATAACACGAGGGAGCAAAGAGATATGTGCAATTATTACCAGGTACAGAGACTACAAATCTAGGATGAAGGCACAAGAAAAACTATTGTAGCAAGAAGCAGTCAAGGATCCGGAAGATGAAGAGGTTGAAGTGGAAAGAAATGATGCATAGTTAATTTTAGTATTTCATGATACTTTCTTTTACTTTGGCTCTTTTATGTTAAAGACTCTTTTAATTATTTGGTACTGTTACTTTCAAGAAACTCTTAACAAAGACACTTAGCTTATGCTTTAAATATGGGTTTGGCTGATGTGATACTAATCTTTTGGGAAAACTCTGATTACTCGTTAGAGAGAAACTCTATTATGTTGAATTAATACTTTCTGTTATTTTGATATAGAAGAAAATGGTGGAATTTATGCATTCGTAATCTTTGAATTATGGTGTATGAATTTTTTCTACTTATGTTGAATGTTCTACTAGTGTTTGATCTATTATTGGAATCATAGATGCTTTGATTTTTTGGATCATTGTAGTATCATTTATCTATGAATGAGGATTCTATGGTGATATTTGATTGAAATTTGGTTGTGGAGTATTTTTGTTTTATCATATGAATTCAATGAATTCCTTTAAAGATTTCTAGTTAAAATCCCCTTCCTTTATTTTCTTTTTGGTTAAAAGCAACATTAGTTAAAAATTATTCATTGAATATCAAATGAAGGTAGCTTCCACCTTTTAAAATAAGTAGAGAATCGGTCTAAAAATTAATTATATTATTACTGATTCAATTGTGGTAACATTTGTCACGTTATTGGGTGTGAAAATATAGAGTTAGGTGATAAATCTACCAACCAATAGATTTTTGGTGACTCTACTAGGGAAGAACTCAGAAAAATAATTTTTAGATGATGAGTTGCTTTATAGTCAATAGAAATGGTTCTTCAGAGGTGTAATGCTTTTGTTCTTCAACCTAATGTGAATTGGTTGGTGGGTGATCAAGAAGATATAATTACTGGTCTTAGGCTACTGGCTTGGCAACAAAGAAGATCTGACTATCAATATCACAGAGTTAATGAAGTATTGGAAGAGGAATAGGAACTTTGAGATATTATTAGAGAAAATGTAATGCACTTTGAGAATGCTCAGGAGATTCTGTTTGTAGAAAATATCCCACCTCTAGCTAGAAGAGTAATCCATCCCACACAGGCACTTAGAAATCAGGTAAACAATAGGAAAAATCCCCCATGAAACCATCAATAAACAAAAGTTGGGGACTCCATTGGCCTATTACTATCCTACCAAAACCTGGCTTCTAAGAGGTATACTAGGGGTGATAAGAAAAAATGGATTTTGGATAAATATTTTGAGTTCTTGGAAACTATCAATTTTTCATATTTTCCATCTAGTGGAAAAGTTAAGCCTATCAGTAGGCTATCTTCTCCTCCTCCTCCTAAACCTAGTGTATCTAGGATTCCAAAGATATCTTGTCAAGGTATTCTTTTGTGTGGTACTACCCTTCCTACACAAGTAAATTTCCCTTTAGTAATGCCACAACCCCAACTGGTCCCATGGGGGGCCATCATAAGTCCTCTAACCTTTAGAGCCAATGCACAACTCCATGACTTACCCAAAGGTTCGAGGAAGATTATACCCAAATTTAGTGGAGATGGGAAAGTTTCTTTTGATGAGCATATCAAGGCTTTCTTTGCTACTTTTTCCATTCTTGCAATACAACATGAAGATGTTGCTATGTGGCTCTTTATATAATCTTTGAGGGATGCTATTGCTAACTGATTTTATTCTTTTCCCAATGGCTCTATTAACAATTGGGATACCCTAAGAACAGGGTTTGAGAACAAATTTAAATCTACAGAAAATGATCAAATCTTGGTTGCTCAATTAGGTTCAATGAAAATGGAGGTTCAAAAGTCAATGATGGATTTTGTGGCCAATTTTAATAATTTATATAATAGAATTACTGTGAACATGAGACCTGGTGTTGAATTGTTGAAAGTAATGTTCATTAACACTCTTCCACTAGACGTAAGTTTCATTATTAAAAGGGAAGGCATGGCTGATGTAGTTGATGCACAAGATAGAGTTGTATCCATAGAGGATGATCTGATTATCTTTGTAAAATGGAAGAAAGAACTACAAACTGGTAAACCTTCACCAGTAAATTATACTAAACTAGTCATTTAGAGATTCGCTAATGACATAATCACTCTTAAGAGACAAATACCAAAGGGTCCCTCACAAACGCCCTATCATTATGTTCCTAGGAATTATCAAGGAGCTCCCAAAAAAACACTTTCATTAGCCACTCCAAATAAAAGGTTGGAAATTGAGGGTCCTTCTTCTTCTAGTAAGGGGGACCATTGTAATTTTCATCTAACTTCGGATCATGATGGAGCTACTTGTCCAAAGATGATTAGATTCTTGCAAATGATTTCAACAAATGAACACACTATGGAACCATATGTGGAAGAGCCTATCTCATCCAATGATGTTGGCATGAACTTCTTTGAGTTTGTATAAGAGGCAGAAGCTAGGGAGGATATATATGTCATATTTGATGATCCTAATTGTGTTGTTTCCACTAGAGTACAACATGCCAAAGTTGATCAAGGTGGCTCATCTTCATCCCCGAAGTACATTTTAACAAGGAAAAAAAAAAGAACAAACTATTCCCAATAGTGTACAAGTTGAGGCACCATCTTCATCTTTTGTTACCATTCCCTCTGGTTCATTTGATATAGTTGAGTCCTACAAGAATACCAAAATCCAAATTTCACAAGCAGAATACTTGAGACTCAATGCCTCAGAATAATATAGGCTGGTGAAATGTGTTAAACAAGAGCCTTCACCGTCCCAGTGTAACACTCAAATTTCTAATGATAATGAAGCCAACCTTGGGAACCATATTTTCTCTAATACTATAGATAAACCTTCAAGCTCATAAAAACTATTCATGAAACTAGAACCTTTCTATATATCATTACACATTGTCAGTTTTAACTAAGTAATTGTGTCATTGACTTTGGAGCTTTTGAAAATGTAATGCTTGCCCAGATAGCTAAAGCCCTAGGTTTATCTTATACCTCTTCCCAAGGAAAATTTCATTCCATGGATGGATCCACATTTCCTATTATAGGTCAAATTAAAGATGCCCAAGTAGCCCTTTCTTCCTTTCCCAAAAGAGGTTGAAGTTGACTATATTGGTTGCTAACATTCCTGCAAGTTATGGTATGTTGTTGAGTAGTTTTTGTAAGGATTTGGGTGGAGAAATCTAGATGGATTGGTCTCATGCCTTAATACCCTTGGATGGAAACAAAATATGACTGAATTCTAAACCCAAGGCCAAGTTCACTATCTTAAAGTCTGGCGATCCAGATATTTTGTTTATTGAAACAGGACAAGGAACCTATATGTGCACTTCTAACCAAGAGGAAAACTCGAATCCTATTAGCCCTAATTTGGTCAATGAATCGTGGACACTTAAATTTTATGGAAGTTGTGCTAATGTCAAGTCAAGTGCTGGAGTAGTTTTGTTTTTTCCTAATGGTTATAAGTTCCCCTTTATTTCAAATTGGAGTTTTCTAATACCAATAATATAGTCGAGTATGAAGCTCTATTGCTTGGTCTAAGTGTAGGAAAAGAAAATGGTATCAAACAATTAAGAGCAGTAGGATACATAGAATTAGTGAAGTAGGTGAGAAAGATTTATACTGTGAAAAATGGTTGGCTTAAGCATTATAGAAATAGAGTTTGGGATTGTATAGAAGGCTTTGATGCTTTTTCTATAGAGTCTGCTCCTAGGGAACAAAACTTTAGGGATGACTCCCTGGTAGTCTTAGTGTCATTACTCTTGCCACATAAATATTTCAAAGATGAGTCCTATAGAATTGAAATTGTTTACAAACCTAGTGTTCTTGACAATGTAAATCATTAGCAAGTGTTCAATAATGATCAATAGATTATTGAATTTTTGGAGAAAGCTAAAGCCTTGAATGATCACATCTATTTTGAAGGTAGTGATCATAGAAGAAATGATGTTTTAGAAGGTGACAACATTTCCCCTTATGGGAAAGATATGAAGATTATCTAGTTGAAAGGTAACAAGATTCCAAAAGGTTTACTTTCTCTCAAACATTTATTCAACAGTCATGATCAATATTTGAAGTAGAAGGGTAAAGTCTCTGTCAAAGCATCTGTTGAGTATGATAAGGTGAATATTGGTATAGAAGATGATCCTAAGATTGTGTGTATTGGGAAGTGTTGTTCCCAAGAGGAGAGAGAGAGACTGATCTCTTTATTGACACATTACAAGGATGTTTTTTCATGGTGCTATGGAGATTTTAAAAAGTTTAGAAATGTAGAATTCCAACATAAAATTCCATTGAAACCTAGTGCCACACCTTATAGATAGAAGCAATGAACTTATAACCCCAAGGTTGAAGAAGATATCTTCGATGAAATTGATAAAATACTCAAGGTGGAGATTATTTATCCCATCCATCATTCCACATGGGTAGCCAATATCATTCCTGTGAGAAATAAAAATGGAGAGATAAGTATATGTGTTGACTTCAGGAATTTAAATCAAGCATCTTTGAAAGAAAATTATCCCCTACCTGTACAGATCATATTTTGTAAACAGTTGTTGGCTCTGAAATGATGTCCATGCTTGATGGTTTCTTAGGTTATAATTAGGTTGAAGTAGCTCGAGAAGACTAGCATAAAACAACATTCACCATGCCTGTTGGTGTTTTTTCCTATAATAGAGTGCCATTTAGACTTATTAATGTAGGAGGTACTTTTCAAAGAGATATAGACTTATCTTTTGGTGATCTCAAAAATAAAATTATAGTGATTTATTTGGATGACCTAATAGTTTTTTCTAAAAAGAGAGTCAATCATTTACATGATTTGGAAGTAATATTACAACATTGTAGAGAGGAAGGTATCTCTTTAATCCCTAAAAAGTCTATCTTCATTTTAACTGAGGGAAAGCTCTTAGGTCACATTATTTTGAAGGATGGAATCAAGATAGATCTAGAGAGAGTGAAGGAGATCATGCAGCTAGGATTACCTACCAAAAAAGATGGTACATGGTCTTTCTTTGGTCAGGTGAACTTTCTAAGGAGGTTTTTCCCTAACTTTGCTGAACTGATGAATCCCATTTCTAATATGATGAAGGATCACCTAGTGTTTAATGGGAGCAATGAGGGGAAACAATCTTTTGTAGATATTAAAACTATAATTGCAAATTCTGCCACTGTAGTTCATCCTAATTTTACTAAATATTTTATCATATATAGTTATTCCTCTAAGCACACCTTGTTAGCCATCTTATTACAAAAGAATGAGAAAGGTATTGAAGCTCCTATCTCTTTTATGAGCACTCCTCTAAAGAAGTATGAAATCAAATATTCACCACTTGAAAAATATGCATACACTGTTGTGAAGGAACTCAAGCATTTTAGGTTCTATATTCGTCATTCTCATACTATTATTTTTGTCCTTGAAACTATTGTGAAAACTATTCTTACTCAACAAGATATTGGATACAATAAAAGAGGATCTTGGATAGCCCAGAATCAAGAATATGATCTGGATATTATACCCACTAATCTAGTTAGGGGAAAGGGTCTAGCTAAAATGATTTTTGAGAGTAAACCTATTGAAGAAGAAGAGTTACCATTAGTACCATTCACAAGAACAACTGATGATTGGTTTTCTCATGTCTCTTATTTCCTAACCTATGGTGATTTCCCGTCACATTTTTCATGAAGAGAAAACAAAAACATAAAACTTAAGGAAAACAAGTACGTTCTCTAGGAAGGAAATTTGAATAAAAAAGGTGTGGATGGGACATTCTTAAGGTGTGTTGACAAGGAGCAAAAGATGAAGCTACTGCAAGCCTTTCATAGTGAGGCAGGTGGTGGACATTTTTTTGCTTCAGTGACAACTTTCAAAATCCTACGTCATAGATTCTATTGGCTAGGTATGTTCAAAGATGCTTACGAGTGGGTGTAAAAATGTGAAAAGTTTTTAAAATTCACCGATAGACCATAGCTTGTTGCTTTACCCTTGAAACCTATGGTAATTTACGATCCATTTTAGCAATGAGGTCTAGATTTCATTGGGCCAATTAACTTGATTTATAGTACAAGACATACGCACATATTGACTATCATAGACTATTTCACCAAATGGGTGGAAGCTATTCTAGTGAAGCATACCACTACTAAAGTCGTATGTAATTTCCTAAAGGAGAATATTTTGGTAAGGTTTGGAGTGGCCAAGAAAATCATCACCGATAATGCTAGCTCATTTTCCTCTATTGAAATTATCCTTTTTTTCTACAACTATGGCATTAGTTTTTCTCATTCATCTGATTATTATCTACAAGGTAATGTGCAAGATGAGTCAAGTAATAAGAATTTAATCTCCATTATTAAGAAGTTTGTTGATGAAAATAAAAAGGGATGGCATAAAAAGTTATATGATGCTCTATGGGCTGATAGAGTTACCTGCAAAAGAGATATTGGAATGCCCCCCTTTCAATTAGTATATGGCATTGATAACACTTTACTTACACCATTGGAGATTTCAACACTCAATTTATAGAAGGCTATAGAAGATGGGAAATTTCAGATTGCTTTAGAAAAGCGGATTATGTATTTGAATAAGGTGGAAGAAGAAAGGGATGTTGTGGTGAATAAGATTACCAAAAAATAGAAAATGGCGAAGAAGGTTTCTAATAAAAGGGATAAACAAAGGGACTTCATAGTTGATGATTCAATTCTTCTCTAGGATAGGAGAAGGGAGGTAGAAGGAGCACATAAAATGTTTGATTCTCTCTGGAGAGGGTATTTCCTGATCATGCAACTTGTTGGTGATCATGCTTTCTGATTAGCTTATCATGATGGTACTATTCTACCCCTTGCCTACAATGGGCAAGATTTGAAACTTCTTGAGTAACTGTTTTGTTGGGTCCATCCTTGTATATAGTTTCTTGCTTTTTTTTTTTGGTTTTTGTCTTGTCTAGTTTTTTACTTTGTTGCCCAATGAATATGGCTTTATGCCATGTTTTTGGATTCGCTGCGTCTTGTCAGTCCTAGTCCCCATTTGGAGCCAATGCTACCCATAGGTGTATTATGTATCATGTACTTTTAAATTTTTTCTTCCTTGGTCTTTAATTTCTTACTGTCCACCCAAGTCTAAATTCTTTGCTTTCATTTTAGGCTTTTCGCAGGATCCTCTAGGTTTCTAACCCCTTGTTGTGTGCTCTTTAAATTTTTAAACTTAAGTCATTGGTGATTAGTGTCTTTAAAACCTTGTCGTTAGGTTCATGTTTTTTCCTAACCTTCCGGTGGCCCAACTTGTTCTCCTTTGGTAGTGTCAAGTGTTTTTTTCTATTGTATAGTTAGCAAGTTAGAGGTTTTCATAACTTCGTAACTCTGAACTTTGAGTTATAGAGTTTCAAGTTTCCACAACAAGGTGATATGTTTTCCATCCCACATGTTTTGAGGCACTGCCTATGAATTTAATGAGGCATACAGTACAACTTGGAGATGTCTTATCAATTTTTTTTGCAAAGCACACAAATATTAGTGTCTGCTTTATCGAGGATTAAAAGAAAGTGCCATATTAATTCAACACCAAACACATGTCTTGTCATTTTACATGACTTAAGGTGGTGGATATTTATTTCAAGGTTAAGTCTTCACTCATACCTCTACCTTTTGTAATTATTTATTTAAGCATATGAGTATTCCTCTATGTACTATGAGCTCATCCAGTCTAGAATTGAAAATTGTGGGCTCGGTGTAAGGGACACAAAATCGAGATCCTTTAAGCTAAAGGAATTCTAGGCATGTTTAGAAAGTAACAAAATATCTATTGTTGATGCAAAGTTGTTACAAAGTGGATTAGCCCATGCTGAGGGTTTTCTAGAAGTTGTGCTAAGCGTGGACCTAATAGGCACATTCATGAGAAGATACATTCCAAATACATAGGAAATTGAAAATGTGGATGGGACTGTTGTTACTAAAATCTCTCCTAAAGTTGTTTCCCACACATTAAAGATTCTAGAGAAAGCGCTCGTAAAGGACATGTCTATTGCGGTGGCTAGTGATTTTTTCAAAGCTAATGAGGACTGGTGCAAGAATTATATGGCCAAGGGGTGGTTGAAGTAAGAGGAAAGAGGTAAGTCATAGTTACCTACTAAAATTAAGAGAATGCATTTCAAAGGGGAAATCATAGATGCCATTGCTTTGTTACATCGCATTGTTGGAAATATGCAAATTGAGTCTTTTGAAGATTGGAAATTTTAGCTTATTTTGGTTATCTATGATGATAATGTGTTCATTGATTAGGCTAAGATAATTTTCTTTCATTTGAAAGAACAATTAGTCAATTTCCAGAAAATGGCTACCTTCCATTTGTGTTCTTGCTTAATATACATTATAGCTAGTCAAAGATCTATTTGGCTTGGATTAAAGCCACAAGTACCTCCAACTTCTAGCATGCCTATGTATAAGTGCTACCTATAGTTAACCAAGAAAGTTGGAATGGGAGACGTTTTCCTTGTCAATGATGCATTCTTGATGGATGCTATGAGGAAATTGGATTGAAACCCTGAAATGCATTTTTCTCCTGAGTCAATGACTCTTCTATTAGAGTTTGGAAGCTTCTATATTCAATTTGATAGGTTTTCCTACTTTAGGATAGGAGGTTTTGGGAAAGCCCCATTAAAATTGCTTAGATATTCTGAAGATTTATTGGTGTTCCTCGAGGTCTATAGACAAATGGCCATGGTGAATGTAAGATATATGAATATGGGAAAATAGGGATATGCTTTCCTATTAACAGCTCCTTCCTTCACATGTAAAAATAATCAAATGGCCAAATGTGCTAAAGGAATTCTTAAAGAGTATAACCTCCAACATTTATTCATGAGGGCTAATTTTGATAGCAAGGGTTTCGTGAGATAGAATTTATATGGAGGGAGTACATATCAACATCAACCTTATATTAAGGACTTTTGGGAAGATTGTGTTGATGAAAATGAAGTCTTGAAAAGAGATTACATGAGGTTAACCATCAGGAAAATACAATATTTTTGTCTTTCAATCCAAATTCTTCAAAGTGCGAATGAAGATTCAATGGTCATTGACCCCAAATATGAAAAACTATCTAATAAATCTCATCCTAAGGTTGAGTAGTGTAAAAATGAAGTTTTGAATATGAATATACAAGCTGCCCCAGTGTTGAAAAGAACTTAGGACTGGTTAGAAGGAAAATGGCGACAAGCTGCAAGTTCTACTCAAGAACCAAAATCATCTCAGAGAAATGAATAGGGGTCCACTCAGACAGTTGTAGTGGGTACACCATCAAGGAGTTTGGATACTAGGTCTTCTAGTGTGAATTCACAGTCTGAGGGTGATGGTGAGAATCCTAAAGAGATGACTAAATTGAAGTTAGTGTGTGAACAAGACACCATATCTACTCCAACTCCTAAAAAGAAGATCAATCAAACAAAAAATATTCCTAAAGATTTTGATGCCATTTTTCTGAAGTACACTCTTCCCTAGTGGAAAATATACCCATCACTCATTGTGATTCTAAATAAATTGCTCTAGGAAATAGGGATTTTGTTTTGGTAGAAGCCTCCCTAATATGGCTATGAAAGGTAGTAGAGAAAAAGAGAAAATATACTCCTACAACAAAAATTGGGGTAGATATGGTTGCAAATTTTCTCCAGACTTCCTCAAGGCCAAAGAAAGATCAGATAACAGTAGCTAAATATAAATTCACACACAATTATATGGGGCCCCAAACACTTGAAGGTGATGTGTACCATGCTAATTATTTAGTCAATGCCTTGATTAAGTGACTAAAGGAGGAAATAAATGAAAAGGTGGCATTCCAATCTCAGGTTCTTCATTTTAAAAACTTTATTTCTTCTATAATTCCCCCTTCTATATCTAGTGGAGCC
>VDFB02031244.1:23224-42097 GCA_007258455.2 Sequoia sempervirens | reverse complement strand
AAGAGGAACTAAAATTTTCTTGTGACCAAGAAGCAGAGGTGGATCCAAGATAGACATCGAGTATACAAATGTTTATGAGTCACACTCTTGAAAATTTTTAATTTACCCCTAGTGTTTGATGTAGGAGCATCTAGGGCAAAGAGTAATCCTTCAACAAATTGAGTTATTTATTTTCAATGATGGTTGGATTAGATGGAATTCACTGAGTATATCTACAAAGTTTGGGTTTTATAGTAAGCAAAATGAAGGAGGGTGAGATTCATCACTTGACATTGGTCGACAGTCATATCAAAGTGACTTGGATATTTCAAAAGAACCTTGTTTAAGGTCCCTTCAACATGGTAATAGCACTAGGAGATAACAAGAGTCAGCATAAATCAAGGCTCATCATTGGACTCATACGTGGATTTTAGCATAGTGAAGTATTGAGTCCCATTGAAACTTTGACAAGGTGTCATTGGTATGTCATGTCAGAACAACATCATTTTTAATGGAACGTCAAAGTGAATCCAATCAAAATATTGATAAGCATTTCATTTTAGGGACAAATACTTATTGATGAGACATAATATCGAGTCCCTTCAACACACTGATAAGATGGGGCTTGAAAAGTTACAATAAAGGTAAACAATGATGTTAGAAGTGACAGGTGGAAAAATTCCAACAGCTCTCTAGGATTTTGTGTGACCATATCCTTGTATCCTTGGTCGCTGATATAGCAGGGAATGATATAGATTCAAAGGCAAGGATCTAATGGCTATTATTTCAAGGATGACACATAAGTAGTGGCACCACTTGATCAAGGCTACAAACATTATCGACACAACATTCTTGTTTTAATGGGAGGACTTGAGGAGTCCATTTGACATTTTGATAAAGCTTCATTGACAAAACCTTGCTATATGAGAGTGAAAGGATTTGAAATCCCCTCAACATTGTGACAATAGTGGATGGACAAGAACATGAGTAAACTATTAGTGATGGACATGAATAGATAGATGTTAATACACTACATGATATTGTTCGTCAATTTCACATCTTTGTTGTGAATCAATGTGACTATTGTGTAGATGATTCAAACATGAAGCTGATGAAGATGATTCCTTGGCATGAACAAATAAGAATTATAGTCACTGATAACCATGTAACTATCTGGGAGATCTTGATGTTCATTGGACAACAAAGTGGTACTAAGACAACATGGGAGGAAAAGAATGTCGAGAGGCTTAGCAGACATGAAGAAGGAAAATAGTATATAGAGACAAAAAGGAGGTTGTGGAGTAGTAGGTCGTGATGGTGTATTTTGAGATCGTAGATCAGAATTTGAAGGCTTCGATTCGCATGTCTGATTAATACTTTGTAATAAAAAAATCCCATGTAATTCTATGATTTTTTTCCATTTTCACAATAATAAAATCTCTTGTTTTCTTCCCACTTATCGATGTTCTATTTGTGTGTTGTGGTGAGTTCTAGTTTGTACCATGAGTACCCTTCATGAAAATCATAACTACAATGGAAAAGGTATAACCCTATTGCTATGAGAAAATTTTCATTAATTATATTTTATGTTTTAAACATATATCATCTAAAAAAATTGTAATTATTTCAACAATACACTTATAGAAGTTTTCATGGTCTAAAAAGATTCTATAGGAAGCTTAATAAAAAATTTAGTGTGGTATGTGAACCTATCATAGACACCATGAAGGGTATTCAGAGAGTTCTTCAATAGACAATTTTCATAGAGAATGGATTTTAGGTGTTAAAGAAGAAGGTGGCAAAACAACCAATATTTTCTTTCTAAAATATTATATTGGAAAACTATTTCAAGTGGATTGTGATCCTAGTGGCAGGTAAATTGGAGGAGTGTTCATTCAATAATGAAGATCCATTTCCTAATTTAGTGAAAATATAAATTAAGCCAAGTGAAAGTATTTAGTATATGACTAAGAATTATATGCTATTATGCAATCTTTGAAGTGAAGGCATTACTTGTTTCTAAAGGAATTAGTTATATACATAAACCAACATGCCTTGCAATTCATCAATATTCAGGGTAACTTAAACCAATGACATATACATAATGGGTGGAATTATTGTGAATTTTATATTTTATCTTGAAATAGAGAAGTGGTACATCAAACAAGATAGAAAATCCATTTAGAAAAATACTTTATTGATGAAAGTGTTAAGGGTTAGTGTTTTTGACCTTGATGAAATAAAATATTTCTATCCTAATGATTCTAATTTTATAGAAGCATGCATAACCAGTAAAATTATAATGGAGAAGGATAGAACTCCATGGTTGGATTAATATATTCAAGATGGTTTAATTTTCAAAGGGAAGAAGTAGTGCATACCTAGGGTTCAATGAGAGAGAACCTAATTAGAGAGAAGCACTAATGGAGTCTTGGATATTCTAGAATGGATAAGGCCATTAAACAATAGAATTAAGGGTACTATTGACATACAATGAGTTCAAATGTGAGATAAAACATAGGGTTGTATCAACCATAGCATATACTAGAGAGACCATGCGAGCATAAAAGCATGGATTTTTACTTGAGATTGCCTCAACAACATCGAGGTAATGATTCAATTTTTTTTTTCTCTATATATTTTCTAATATGATACATTTCAAACTATGCAAAGAAGAAATATTATGTGTCTCACATAGATACACTATATTTCAGAGAGGTCATAAGGTTACATGGATTATCTAAAAGTATTGTTTCAAAGGGACACAAAGTAAGTTAGCCATTTTAGAATACATTGTTGAAGAACATGGGCATTGAATTAGGATTTAACTACTCATATCATCCCTAGATTGATGGATGGTGTAGATTTAAATAGGAAGAGTGTTGTTATAGAGGATTTTTCTAAGTATCTAAAAAAATTGCATTAGGCAGTGAATAAATTTTTTGAGAAGATAATAAGATTTCCTATATTCAACATAGTTTTGGTACATTTGAGGAAGGAGAGGTTCTCACAAGGAACATACAATAAGTTAAAGTGGAAGAAACTAGTTTTGTATAAATTTTTGTTGAAATTTTCATCAAATTCCTATCATCTTGAACTTCTAAAAGGTATAGACATCTCTCCCATATTCAATTTTTCTAATTTGTACAAGTTTCATAGAGGAACACATTTACTAGGGGATGGATTCCCAAATGGGAAATATGCACAATAATGGATACATAAGTTACCTGAGAGGAGGTTTGAACAAGTGAATAAAGTTATTGATTTCATAGTAGTTAAGAGGACTAGAGGAAAGTACATGGAATACCTAAATCATTGGAAAAGTAGTATTGTAGATAAACCTTCTTGGTTAAATATTTTAGAATTAGAGCTCAGTATGGAATTCCACTTCTACAAATTCTAAATTTTTTATCAGTTTACAAAGCATAGAAAATTATTTTTTCCTAGAGTTTTTAGTGCAGGACCATTCGAGTCCACTTGCAATTCCAAGTCAACCAAATTTTATTTTATTTTTCTCTCATTTTTTTACTTGTATAAGTTTATTAAATTTCAAGGAATTTCTATATTTCCATGGCCAACTGAAAACTTCACCTTGAAGAAGAACTAAAATTGTATGCACATTTTAATTTTAGGAAGGATCTGATAAAAATGGAGCACACTATGGAGTAGTATATTTCTAGCCTAAAAGTAGACTTGCAATACTTATTTCTCTATCCAAATCCCCTATGAATCCCCATTGGTCCTTTTGAGCATTGAATCTCTACCTACACTTATCTTCTAAGGAATTGTGTAATTTTTGCATGTATCCAGATTATGGAAATTTAGCTTCCATCTAAACCTCATTTGAATATCTCCCATTTTATGAAAATCCCTCTTGTCACCTACTTTCTTGCAAGATTGTGTAATGCATAATTTTTTGTTGATTCACGATATTTGATACCCATCGAATATTAATTACCCTTGATTTCCAATAAATTTTTAAGGGGTGACCTCTCCCTTCTACAAATTTGATTATAAGTTGGGATTCTATTTCTCTGGAGAGGGACTTCTTCTTGAAGTCTTATTTTTTATAAAATACAAATTAGACATCTCAAAAGCTAAGGGTTTCAACATAAGATATTAGAAGACCTTTTGGTTCATTGAATATAAGTTGTAAGGCTTTGAATCTATGGAATATATGAAGGATACATGAGTGCATGTAAGAATACTACTATTGTAATAGTTCATTTTGCATGTGAATAAAGTAGAACTTGGTTTAGTTATTGGAATTTTCATATTGTTACTTTATTTAATAGCCTTTTGAGGACTCTAAATCTTGAATTGCATGAATTTTTGAGTTCCCTAATCTATACTATAGGGAACTCATATTTGCACCCTATTAAAGTCAATTTTGCGAGATCCTTCATTATTTTAATTATGTTCAAGATGACAAGATCTTCATCAACAAGCTTGTCATGGTCCTAAACCTTGATATAGTAGGACATATTTTATGGATACGATGATGACCCTATTGGTATTCATTGAGAAATTAATTTTAGAAGAAATATGGAGGAGGAACAAACATGATAGAAACTATTCTTAGAAGCAAGTTAAACCTTAGTAAGATCATATATTTTTATAGGTATTAACATCCCCGAAAGGGAAGTTTTTGGGTAGAACCTACATGTTATATGAATTAAAAATACCATTAATATTTGGAATATAGGTCTAGGCCCATATAGGGACCTTATGTATGATTGGATAAGGAAAAATAAACTTATGAATCACATATAGAAAGAAGTCCACAATCACAAAGTATGGGAATAATTCACACGCCTTATTCTTTTAGAAAATGACAAGATAGTTCTAGTAGATATATGATTTAAAATTTTATAATTTTTTTTGGTGTAGTACTTATTAAGTATCAAGAGAGTGTGCCCATAAGATAGTATCATAGGTGAATGAAAAAGAGAGTGTGCCCATAAGGTAGTATCATAGGTGAATGAAAAAGAGAAAGATATTATAATAAAATGAGGATGAAGCTAGTATATCCCACATAATTTTCACAAATTTTGAGAACTTCCATGATAATAATAAAGTCATAGTCTATGGTAATATAGGTATACTTTGTGGTATTTAATTTTATATTATCTTTGATTTTAGAGCATTAGATTCCTCAATATTCAGGATCCTTAATAAAGCCTTACACAATAGTAATTACTATGTAGGATAATAGGTGGGACACAGTTGAAAATGGTATATTTTTAGGAAGATGGACACAAACGGTCGAGCTCAAGAAACGAGCGCCAACAGTCAAGTTTTGGATGCGACATCGACAAGGGGTTTCTACTGGTGCGAGCTCTGAGGGAGAGAAATACATGCAACCCAATTGCTTGGACTGTAGTGGGAACCTTGGATGGGAGATTTAGTTAGCTCACGGTGTGAGGAACACTCAGATTATAGAGTTTGGAGCAAGAAAAATCCCTAGCTGCGACGACCTTGAGGCAAATGGAAGAGACCCTAAAGCAATTAGAATCCAGAAGTGTGTTGTTTGTTTTTCAGTAGATGGGGAATTTACTCATGGTTTCAAAGCATCTCAGCTTGGGAATAAACAGCCTGAACCAAAGATGTCCCAGAAACTACAAAATAAAAGCTTATCTGAAAGGGGGGGTAGGAATACAAAATTTTCTCTTGTTTCTAGTTCAATCATAATGGAGCTAGATGAGTATCTCGAGTAGGAAGAGCTTCTAAATGAAAAAAGTTTTTTTTGGGTTGGGTCTAATCAATAAATTTAGAGGTTTTTGGCCCAGTTTGAGAGGTCTCTATGAGTGGATCTCCAACCATTGGCAATCTATTTTAGAGGGGTATGTGTAAATCTATCCTATGGCTAAAGGCTTTTTTATTGTGGTTTTTGAAAAAGAGCAAGATAGAAATAAGCTCTTGTGTGAATACCACTCGGATTGGGAAGAAAAATACCCTATGATGTTAAATCCATGGCATCCAACATTTAATCTAGCCATTGAAAGGTTTGAAAAAGTTCCTATCTGGGTAAGACTCCCCAACTTTTCACTACATTTTTGGTTTGATTCCTGCTTAGAGGCTATTGGGAACTCTCTAGGAAGATTTCTAATGGTTGATGAAGGATCTTCGAACCTTATGCACTCGACTTTTGCTTGAATTTTAGTGGAAATGGACCTAGAAAAGGTGCCTCTAAAGGAAATAAGATTAAAAACTTCGAAAGGATGTTGGGTACAACCCTTGGATTATGATGGGATACCCTTTAGATGCAGAGTGTGCTTTAAAAATGGACATTTGGCTATTGAATGTGCTAAACATAGAGTTACAAAAACCAACCTCATGGTGGAAGGATGTTGGCTCCAAGCACTATACAGTAGAGAAAGTGGAAGAAAGACAGAAGAGCTCACCAAAAAAAGTAGGGAGGAAGGGGACCAAGAAGAGTTAGCGTTGAAGGAGGTAGAGAGTGGGAAGGATCAACTTCAAAATGGAACTATTGTTGCTTAGGATGGAGATCTGGTTGAGAACAGAGCCAATGTCATTTTCAATGAAGGAGAAAAGGAGCTGAATTCCAAAATTTGGGAAGCCACACCAGATTTTTAGGAGAAAATGGGCCTAGCATGTTTGCAAGAGAAAGTCATGGGGAAACGAAAAGGTGAATTCCAAAGGCTCCTTATAAATGGAAGTTTGGATGGAGTGAACTTAAGAGTCCTTTTGACAAGCCAGAGGATTAGCAAAAGGAGGCAGCAAGGGTAGAAGATGGTTGGAAAATGGTGAAGGGAAAAAAAGCAAGGAGAGAAAGGAAGGATTCCTTTTCAATGGTACTCAGGTCTCAAACAAAGTATAGGCCAATCTGAGTACCATGTTTGACCTAGAAACAAGTTCCTTGTACATTTGAAGGTTTTAGGCTCATACACTTGTGTTGCATTTGGAGCCTTTGTTTACGATCCTTTGTTTGTAATTCTTAGTTTTGTTTGTGCTATGTTTAGTTGGTTGTTGTGGGGTTTTTAGAGGAGTTTAGTGGGTCTAGTTATGGTTTTTAAGTGGCTATTGATGGGAGCTTTGCTATGTAATCTTTATCTTTTTCTTTTCAATAAAATCAATCTTATTACTAATCAAAACAAAAAAAAAAGTGGGACATAGTTGGTCCCATGGTCTAAGTCAATCATTGACTCATTGGTTAGAGGATGCATGCTAAAACATGGAACCTTTACCACTACAATAGACATGTTTTATTATATTATATGTGTGTAGAGAGGCTATGGACCTTCATTCTTCTCACATATTTTTATTAATTTTATGTCATTGCAATGTAAATATTAGGGGATAATTAAGTATTTAGTGAAATTAACTTATAATCTTATATTTTTATGTATCACTAACATTCTTAGAATGGAAACCTGGACATAAATTAGGTGTTCAGGTAGAGTATTTCTTTATTAATCTCTAGGATACTATAGAGATATTGATGTAATTGTATTGCATGAGAAGGTTATCAATAAGGTAATAGATGGAAGTTATATATTTGTTCCAATCAATGCAATTGACCATCTCTAACATGCAACACATGGGAGTTATGTCAAGAGAAGTAGAAAATGTTTTAATAAATTTCTTGTGGCCGTCATTATATTCCACATTCATGGTGGAGCACTAATTTGTGGATGTGTCCCCATTAGGAGTAAGTAGTCAAATATTCTTCTATTTATGGATTCTATCCTGAATGTTGTCATAGTTACACATTGGAACATGTAATTTTCTAAAGGAAAATAGTATTTGTGGACATTAATTCTAGGAAATCTCTTATGGCTTTCTCTTCCCTTTGGTATATAGACTGGAGGAATTAGATGGTGGTTTTATTTTTAATTTAAGTGAATTACTACTATACTATTGAAATTTTGTTAAACTAATAAGTTATAGTGGACTACATAATTTTTTTTTTATTTTTCTTAATTAAAGTTTTTTTGGTATCTTATTGGTGGTGGAGTTTTCTTATGAAAAAGATTTATCATTATTTATTTCGTATTCTTATGGTTTGTTAATTATAATTTGTTTAAATAATTTTTCTACATATTTCTTCTTGTTAATTTGATGGTTAATATTATGCTATCTTAATTGATTAATTAGACATTTTCACTATTTTCTCATCTTTCATTTTATTTTTTTATATTATTTTATCTTTGTCTATTTATAATATGTTTCATATATGGTTTATCGTTGCACCAAAAAATTGACTTGTTAATTTTGAATACAACCACCAAAGTTAATGAATCCACTAGGGGTGGTTAAGCCATGTCACGAACTTGAGCACTACATTGCACAACACAAGGAGGCCAAGGGTGCACACCTTGTAAAAAATTCCCCTAGTGTAAGTGAGGTCTTCAAACCCATGACCTAGGCTATGATACTAATTATTGCAAAGATAGTTGTTGTTCCACTGAAAGATCAACATGTTAATACTTGATAGAGCCACTAGAGTTAATGAATCCACAAGACACGGTTAAGCAATGTCACAAACCCGAGCATTGCACTGCATAGCACAAGGAGACCAAGGGCACACACTTTGCAACAAAATATAGTTTTACTTTCAAGAAAAACATTGTGTCAAATAGTCAAAATTAAACACAATCATACTTTATAAATTTGTGGCACTAAAAATAAGTGATAAATAAACAAATTGAATGAAAACCTTATACTTAATATAAAAAAACACTAGAATAAATGTTAAACACAAGAAACAAGTATGAATAAGACACTTTTGTAACTATAATTAAAAGAATATATATATATATATATATTATGCATTATTTCTAGAAAAAAGTATTGGTGATGGTATATAATCATATTTTCAACCTTAGGGTAATGGGGGTAGAAGTAGGTTAAGTGAAAGAGACTAAGAACTATCCATTCTATCAAAGTTTCTTAGGCATGATACCAACCTCATCCTCTATGGTTTGGGACACCTTGCACTCAATAAGACTTGATTGTTAGTAAACTCACTTAGCACCATTCAAGTTCACTACCAAACAAAAAATCATTTAATAAAATAATAATTTCAAAATAAACCTAAAAATAATTATATTTTTTTTTCCAATTTTTAAAAAGTAAATCCCAATTTACTTTTTTAGTTCTAATTAATTTTTACATAACTAAGATTTTTTTCCATATTTAAATTTTGTATTTTATCTAGAAAGACGTCATCTTGAATATATTTTAATTGATTAATAATTTATTTTTAAAATAATGTGAAAAGATGGTCGGTTTCTAGTAAGGCTTAAATTGTATGGTTGTATGATCATTTTTCTTTAAATCAATATAAAATATAATTAAAATTTTAGGAGCACTATTACATAAAATAAAATTAAAATTATGTAAGATCATATTAAAATATAGATCTGATCTATGATAAACTCTTTTGAAAATAAAATATACTATCACATTTGAAAACAATTTAAAAAATTACTTGAAAAGTAAGGTTCACTAATAAATTTAAGCCATAATTTCTCAAATACAAATAACAACATTTTTCTACAATAATTTTGAGGATAAAAATTATTTTCATTTTAACACATAACTCTAAGGAACAAATTCCCTTTTGGGGTAATCAATTTTTAGAAAAGAATTAAACATAATTCATTTAGATTGAAAAGAATTGGTTTATAAATATGTAATGAGTATTTGGAAATTAGGGAAGGGGATAGATGCATTTGATTTATAAAATAATGATAAAGAAATTGAAATTAATGTTTTTTGATGAATAGGCACTAATCTATATTAAATTAAAGATTAAAATACATATTCACAAAATAGGTGGGTGGTTTTAGAATTCATTATAAGAAACATAAACAGTTTTAAGTATACATATTTTTTAAATAATTAGATTACTCATTAAGTGTCTTTAAAGATCAATTACAATAAATCACCTCAACATAAACAATTTTAAGTATACATATTTTTTATGTTGAGGTGATGTGTAGTTTTAGAATTCATTTCATCTAGATTTAAGTTTTTCAAGTTTGAACAAAAGGATGATCCTCTTGATCTAATGTGTAGGAATGAACCTAGTCATGCAAAATAGACTAGTACAATATGTATGTCATAATCAATTCACCTTCACCTTTCTTGTGTTAAAATTGTTCAACTTGATGTTCACAAACACCTAAGGGGGGATCACTAGAGTCTTAGACTCAAGTCCTCCTATATTAACTCCTTGAATAGACTATCTTTACAACTTTGAACAACCCATATGATTCTAACATAGATTTTTTATTCTTTTTTCCTTAGAAAAATTGAACTATACTTTAAATATTTTCCCTTGATGATTTTTATGATTCTTGGAAATGACTCATTAAATGTAATTAAATATCAAGATGTGACAATTTGTGATACAAAACATTTGTTAAATCAGCTCATAATGATTAATACAAAGGTGAGGGTGGATGAATTAAAGTTAGAATTTAAATTCATACTTCTCATTTTTAAATTAAATTCTCTAGATCATAAAATTGAAACAAGCTAAATTCCAAATAACATGAAAATATATCACATACAAAAAATAATAAAACTAAATTATATATATATATATATATATATATATATATATATATATATTGATAAGTAGGAGGTATTTTTCCACAGCATGTCAATAAATAATTATAAACAGATTATAAAAGCAACTTAATAAAAATATATTACTTTTGATATATCATTATATTAATTTTTTTCATCAAAATACTTCCAAACCTAAATATAAGTTAACATAAAGACAAAATTAAAATGAGAGTCAAGTCTATGTCTTGCAACAGGTGAAGCACGAAAATATTTTTGGATTACAGCGTACTATTACCTGTCAAGAAAATATATTTTTATGCGTCTCCTTAAATATTTATATTATTTTAAGATGGTGGTATCAAAAAGTATATTGGAAGTCAATATAATATTCTAGAACAAACCAGCTGATTTGATGGTGGACAACAAATATCAGGTACGGTCTGATGTACTTTATATTCTATCAGATGTCTATTCAGAGAAATTTTAACCTTGGTTAAATTGAAGAATACTTGGGGTGTTTTTTGTTCAATTGTGTAAATTTTTGATAAATCTAGAAGTATTTCAATTATTTTCATGAATCTTATAAAAATTATGCCTTCTATTTTAAAAGTATAATGGATGGATAAATCTAAAAGTATTGCAATTATTTTCATTGGCTATATTCAAATTATTTCTCACTATTATGAAAATAAATTAAAATAAGTGGTATGTACCTGTCATCACAATTTTTGTCACGATATTTCTCTTCTTGTTCATATTGATAAAACATGGGAAAGGGCCTAGACCATTACATAAAGTGGTCTAAATGATATGAGAGGAGGTATTAAATTTTGAGTAAATTATATGATTGTAATGCAGATTTTTTATTCTTTTGTCTTTAGAAAATCAATGTGTACTATAAATATTTGTCCTTGGTGATTGGTATGATTTTCAAACAATCATGTATGACTCATTAAATGTCCTTAAATATCAAGACATAACAACATGTCAAACAAAACATATGTGTAGTAAGCTCCTAATGAAGGTAGGGTGAAAGAGATAAAATTACAATTTAAAATTTAAACATGTGAATATTAGATCCAATTCTCTAGACCTCAAAATTAAACATTGTTCAATCCAAAATAACATAAAAATAAATCATATAGAAAAAATAATAAGAGAATGCATAAAAATGGATAAATAAACAAATACGACAACACAAGAGAGGACGTTGTTGGTGATGTTATTGTTGTTATGTGGATGTAATTTATTAACCCTACTCATTTAATCTATTAAAAAAAAGATGTTATGTATCTATTAATTTTTATCATTACAATGCATTAATTTCAAATCATATTAGTACTAGAAAAACATAAATTTAATATTTTAACACTAGGAAACAAGTAGAATCATGATGAGATTTTTTTAGACTATAAACAACAGAGTTAAACGCCCAGCATGTAATAGATATCCAACAATAGCATAATCAGCATTATCTGAAAATCAACATGTAATGATGTTCTACCTATACTTAATACAAAAGAGGCATATGATGTTCTACCTATACTTCATACAAAAAAGGCATGCGATAATTTATAAATTATTACGCCCAGAGGCGTAAGCCTACAGTGGCAGCAGCCTCTATAAGAGGCCGGCGAGAGTAACCGTCTTAGCAAAAAGAAATGCTTCGTATTCCTGTTGATTCGTATTCTTCATTACAACAATATGACATGGAGTATCTGACGGGATGGGAAGGAGTGGTGGATGACCAAGCGGCGCTATTACTTATTAAAAAAATGGGAAGAATAACAACTCGCCTCCTACGTAACGGAACATTGTGGAAGATAAAGCAACATGAGTAATGGGCGTTGCTGGCAAGAGTAATATCAAGAAAGCACTCATCAATTATTTCTTCTGCATCAACAGCAATACCTATCGCTCATTTCCACCAGCCATCGTTTCACAGCAACATTGAGCGCACTTGGGTCATCTGTGAGCTTCGTTTGCGACCATTGGAAGTCCTTCCTAAAGTTGAGCAGCAGCGATGCCTCATTCACTAAAAGACTTCTGTCTGCTAAGAACAATAACTCTGAAGGAGCACAGCTGGCACAACACACCTGAGTCGCAGGTAAGGATTTTTTATGGATCCTTTCTAACCCTATGAAGTTTATAGTATCCAAACAAATTCATCAACTTTGTGGTTGACAGAATTCAATGTAATTGTTGTATATTTTCAAAGCGCTACTTTGTACCAAGTAAGTATTTAGCAGATCTAGCATGCAAATGTTTTGTGGCGTAATAAGATTCTACAAGCCATATCTGTCTTGCAGGCTCGCAGTTGCAGTATAATTGCAGATTTCTTTGTGATTTCTTGCTGGAGCATTCAACTTGCGAGACTATTTGCTATTTCTCCAGTGATTCGACTTACATGGTTTCCAAGCGGCCATTAAAAAACTACACAAGAAAAGAGATGTGTTTATGCAGATGCTCTGGCCAATCTACAGTTTAATTGGTATTTGGCCTCTCAATAGACGGGTAAACATCTCCAACAGAAACATCAGGACTTATTCAAACTTGTATGATAACCTCCGGAAGGCGGGCTGTTAACTGCGGAGCTAAAACATTCCCTCCATCACAAAGATTTTGTTTTTATTGTTTTTCTGTTTAAGATTTTCGGTAGTGTGCAGCCGATTAGATTGATGTTGAGAATCGGTGGGCCGAATGTAATACACAATATAGAGCCTTTACTACATTAAATCCACAAACAAATACTTTTGAATTTTGAGAGACCAAGAATCAAGAAAATTTGAGAAAGGAAGGACTTCATAATACCAAACAAAAAAGAATGGAAGGATACCATTTTTCTTGATCCTCTATATAAAGTAGAAGACAAGTTTATCTACACAAATTCTCCAAAAGATTTGATGACACAAGTGTCTGCCTATTGAATGTCAAGTCAAATTCAACGAACGGTTCTGTGATGCAACTCCACAGGAGGTTTCATTGGAAGTAAGAAATCTACCTTAGAAGGTCAGAGAGATAAGGTTTTTTATTTTAGGGTTGTCAGAGAAGAAACTGAATAATCAATTATATTTCACGATCTAGATATGAACAATTAAAAGACACGTGTCTTATTAAAAGAATGTTGTATGAAAAAGAAAGTATTCCCTTGATTCGGTGATTAAGTTATTCAGATCTGATAAAGCGCATTATAAGAATTTCTAAAACTAGCACTTGCACCGAAAGGAGGTGCAATGGTTACGCTGATTGTAATTTATATTGGAGTGGAATAACCCATTCAATCAAATAGAATGTCTAACGTTCAAATTTTATTATGTTCTTTTGTGACAGTTTGTCATATTTTGCTATTTTTCTGTGAGGGGTGTTTGGTTTGTTATTGTGTTTTGTTTCTCGGTGTTCCTTGCTGATTTTGCTAGTAGTTAAAACATTCAAATTTTGTTTTACTATTTCTAAATTACTATTAACTGTTTAACCATAAAACTTAAAGATCATAAATTTTGATTTCTAGTGTTTACTGTTCTGTCATCTTAACGTAATTTGAAATACATTACAGAGCAAATGGAAGAAGTTTAAATCATAAATCATGTGTTGGGCCGGGTTTTCTTGTGTCCATAGCCTACTTGGACCCTAGCAACGGTAAGAAGCTTTTATCTTTCAATGCTGATAAATAATTATATTTGATAACTTGTTCAATGACTTGTAGGATCCTTTCCTATTTCTTTGAAGCTCATTGAAAAGGCTTTAAGAGTTCTTATATTTTGGCAGGGTCATTCAATTATTTTGGTCATTTGTGCAGCTTACTAACTTCATTCTTTGAGTTTTTCATTATTCACTACTTCTATAACTAAAGTATGTGGTTGCTTGCACCATATCAGCTATTAGTAACTAATTTCCATCTTTTCCTGCTCTGTATCAGTTATTGGAATAACCACTGCACTGAATTTGCTATTTCACATACCTGTATGGGTTGGGGTCCTCATAACAGGACTCAGTACTCTCCTCCTCCTTGGAGTGCAGCGATATGGGGTACTCATTTTCAATTTCCAACTTGCATTGCATTTAGTGCTTTCAGAATTTCATAGGTTTGATGTATTTTGAATTGTATATATGGACAACAGTATAATTTTTTTTTTTTGCCAGCATTTTTGGTCTAACTTATAGACCCATCTTCAATGATGTGTAGAAATGTGTGCTTCAGATTAACCAACCTCGTTCTTGATTAATATTTTTCTAAATTGAAGAATCCACAGTCCGTATCTAGAAAATTGAAAGCACACCCAGAAGAAATTTTGCATATGAAAACAGACCCAGATGAAATTTGGCACCTAAAATTAGACCTGATGAAAAAAATTAAAAATTAAAAAAGTGTCGGGGTAGATGAATATAACTCATTGTCAAACTCGTTGTCACCATGTTCCTCTTTCTCTTTCCCTATTTCAGATTCGAATCCTAGCAATCACAAGTCGGTTTTGTATTCTTATCCTGAATTGGGAAGAGAATAAATTTGAGACCACCACTATTGTAAGAGATCCAGCTAATTCCAAATCACATGCTTTGGCAATTTCCAGGAAACCTATATAGAAGTAAAAATTGAGACTGCAATCAACTCCAGTTCTCTAACATGGGAGCAACGTGTAAGTGGAGTAAACTTTGACTCAAAATATTGTCCTCCAACAGTCCTTAACTATAAACCAACTTTTGACAAGAATTTAAAGAAAGAAGCCTGCATGAAAGCAAGAATGCACCTTCTAGCTGTAGGATGGAAATTTTAGTTTAAAAATCGCCATGGCAAGGGAAGATGTGATATACGCTATGTTTCACCAACAGGCCATAATTGCTATTCTCTTTATAAAGCTTGTTTGGCATGGAAGGAGGAACAGAAGCGTCAGGCCCTGATAGATGGGAATTGTGAAGATAATGCAGAGGTTGAAACATCAAAGAATAATATTTTAGGTAGTGTGTTTGCATCTCTGCGCCTACAGAATGCTGGATTGAGGGTTAGGAGAAACAAGTTGGCTTGCAGTATTGAATTTGGAAAGAAGCCACAGAGAGTCTCCGTCTCTTCAGAACTTCCAAGGTGTGAATTCAACAGTGACAATAATGCTGAAGATGCTTCCAAAATTTATAAAGGATTGAAACAAGGTATTAGCAAGGGTGGGAAGCTTTATAGTCATGGCAATAAGCAGAGAATTGTTGTACGTGACGTTTTACATTTACCAGAACCATCTAAGAGGTTAAAGGTACATGATTTTCAATCAGAGTGCTTTGACCAGGATATTGTGCAAACAAATGCAAGCACAGAAGGAACAAAATCTAAGAATTCTGGGCAAGGTCCAGAACAGGTTACTTTTTCAAGCAGTAAAAAGCCTAAATTCAATTTAGAAGATTCAGTGGGAGGTCAGAAACAAAAAAAAGCAAAATGTTGCCACCTTCTGCTGAAAAGAAATGGCAAATCAGCCAATGGTTACCAAATGCAGTTACTTCTTTCTACTCCGGAAAAATCAAAGGATTTATCTTCAAGTCAAGGCAGGCGTACTGTCCACTCAGTTTTATCGTGGATGATAGAAAATGACGTAGTGGCTGAAAACCAGAGAGTTTTTAACTAGAATAGAAAGGAAAACTACTCAATGGCAGAAGGCTGGATAACCCAGGAGGGAATTCGATGTAAATGTTGTAGAAATGTATATTCTCTTAGTAATTTTGAATTCCATGCAAGAAGCAAATTTCACCACCCTTCAACCAATCTTATTTTAGAAGATGGCGGGTCATTGCTGCAATGCCAGATGCAGGTGTTGGACAACAAGAATAGGCCAAAGAGGCATGGAGCCCCAACAAGAGGACTAAGAAAGAAAAAAGACCAATTCCAAAGCGATGACATCTGCAAGATCTGTCATTTTGGTGGAAAATTGATCCTGTGTGATCATTGCCCAAATTCATTCCATATAGAGTGCATTAATATGGAGGTATGGTCTGCTGTGATATTTGTTAATCAACTCTTGTTTGTAAGTTGGATGCATGATTTTTTCTGTTTTTCTTTCATACACCAAGCTATCACTGCATAGAACAACATTTGTGGAAGTGCTTTTGCATTATAAATTGTTGTAGCTAATAGTGTGATAACCCTGGGTTATTTTGAGTGATACAATTTTAAATATTATCCCTGGCAACAGTCTCTTGTGCAGCTTGGTGCAGAATAAGGATCATCACGGTAAATATTAAACAACAGATAATGAATTATAACTTTAATCCAATTAGTAGGAGCTGAATCATGCAAGTAATCATATTATTATAGCCACAGTTTTGTAATAGACATAGAAATTGCTGGTGTACAGTCAGATCTCGGTTACAAAGCAATGCAGCAACAATTTCCTTCACTTGCTATATGTCTGTAGACTGACCTAGGGTTTTACAACAGCAATAGACCCAGGAAAAAATTAATATGAATCACTTACATATTGCATGCCTGCACCCAACAATATGATGGATCTCTGTATGCTATGGTGGCCTGAGGGTTTGCTGGTCTGAACTTTGTAGGTATTGTGATCTGGTTAAGGTCCACACCTTGTAAACAGTGGTTGGATTTGGTGATCCACTTATGAATCTAGGTGATGGCGCTGTAGGTTGTGCGAGGTGGTGCGATCAGGTTTTGTCTTTCCATGCTGGAAAAATAAATGCAATGTGCTGGAGTTATATCAGTTTGTGCGATGTCCTTGACCCAAGTGTGTTGCCTTCAACCTGGCTAGGAATGCCCCTCTCAATATGGTGCAGAAGTGATGAAGGTTGCGCTGAGCTTGGCTTGCCTGAGACACAATGAATCTTTCCAAATCCACACTAACCTGAGTGGAAACTGAATGGTTTATGAATGAATTGAGAGGAAAGGGTGTGTCCTGACCTTGGGCCTTCTTCATCTATAAAAGAAAATGCAAGGGTGTCTTGAGTGGAAGCATCATAGAGAACAAAGATGAAAGTGCCTTTTAAAAGGCTTGAGCATTTGATCGGGTGGGTAAGAAATCCTGTCGCGCAAAGCCTTGTATGTCGAGAGAAGCCACAAAAATGCAGAAGATGTCGACGCAGGGCCTGATTATGGTGTGAAAAGGCCATGGTAACTTTGATTCAAACCTGCACCATTGCCTCGCGTCTATTTTTAAGCCGCCTTGAAATCTTAGACACTGAAGTTGCATCCCTTTGGACTGGAAGATTTGGCAGGTAACAGCAGTTTATCTAACAGAAAAAATTTCTCCGACAAAATTCCGGTGCCCTGTCTCAGGCGTGAGACTTTTCGGTGGGCAAAGCCCACAATAAAGAGCCTATCGGCTAATAAGAAAAATCAATGCGTTCGTATTTCCTCAGTTAAAAATTGTGGAGCAAACAATTCTTTGTGATAAGGTAAGGAATTCCAATACGGTGGACAAAACTATTTTTCCCTATGGTATTCAATTACGATGGAAAAAACAATATTTTATTGTGTAATATTCCTCGATAATGACGTGTGTGAATTCACCACCAAGTTCTCCGAGTCGCCTATTTCTGGTTGAACCATAGGCTACTACCGAATTTAGTACATATAAAGTCAATTTAATGTCTATTTAGTTTTTACTAAATCTAAAAGATAATATTATGATATTCAAACATTAACAAGTCATAGAGTCAAGTCCAAATAAAATAATATAAAAACTAAGAAGTTAAAGCAAGGGGGTTCTTTATCTTTAAGATTCCACCATAAATTATTAGATGTAGGATTATCATCAAACCATTCCAAGCGAGTGAGTGCACCCTCCTGATCAACAGTATCCTCTAAACATTCTTGAGCATGTAGTGGAGAAATAAATAGCTCCAATTAGAGAAACTAGCAATCAATAATAAGGCCTTTCATAATATAAAGCCTTTCATAATAAGATCACATCTAAAACCAATTTAAAACTAGCAATCACACTTTGGGGTGCAATGGGTATGTTGAAGATGTGTGGAAGGTAAATTAGGGAAAATTTTGGTTTATTTTTTGCATACATTTGTGCAATAAACATGAGGTCAATTGGTAGCCCATTTAGAAAATGATGTTTGTGAAATAAAGGTCTCAAATTTCAATAGAAAAGTCACAAATTCAAAACAATTATGCATCCACTTAGAAGGATTTACACACAACTAAAATAAAACATCTAAATTAGGAAGATAATCAAGCTCCATTACCAATAGGCTCATGTTATGCTTCAAATAGGGAGAGAGGGAGAGAAAGGGAGAGGTAGAGATGGAAATAGGGAGAGATATAGGGGGAAAAGCAAGAGAGAGACAAAGGGATGAGGAGATAGAGATAGAGATGGAAATGAAAATGGAAATGGAGATGGAGATGGAGGA
>VDFB02031244.1:10241-22510 GCA_007258455.2 Sequoia sempervirens | reverse complement strand
GAGAGGTAAGGAGATAGAGATAGAGATGAAGATGGATATGGAGAGAGAGGGAGAGACAAATAGAGATATAAAGAGGTGGAGACAAAGAGAGGGAGATCTATGGAGGGATAGAAAGATATAGGAAGTTATATATAGAGGTAAAGAGAGGGAGATATGTATAGAGAGAGGTACAAATGTATTAAATTAGGATATATATGTATATTAGAGAGATATGGATATATATATATATTGAGAGAGAGAGAGGGAGATATATATGTATATAGAGAGAGATGGATATAATTATTATTAGGATTAAATTAGGTTAGGGTTCAATAAAAATTCTAAGATATAAAGCTTGGAGGGTTTAGGTTATTGAAGATAGATCAAGATGACCATTAGGGTTAGGGTTAAGGATTAATTATGATTAGGGTTTAATTAGGGATATGGTTAGGTTTAGGGATCAATTAGGTTTAAGCTTCAATTAGGATTCAATTAGAGGTCAATTAGGGTTATAACTAGGATTTAAGTTAGGGTTAGGGTTTTAAAATAAAGCTTGGGTTTAGCATTAGGGTTAGTGTTACAATTACAAAAAGGGTTAAGATTCAATTAGGGTTTATATTCAATTAGGGTAAGGGTTCAACTGGTGTTAGGATTAGTATTCAATTATAATTAAAGTTAGGTTGGGGTTAGGCTTAATTTAGGGTTAGGGTTAGGTTTTAATTATGGTTATAATTAGAGTTAAGGTATTTATTATAAGTATGGTTATGAATAGGGCTAGAACTATTGTTAAGGTTATAATTTGGATTAGCATTACTAGTAGGACAAGGGATAAGATTATACTGCTAATTGTAACAATAAAACTAACACTATTTTTTAATCACCGTAAATCTATAACTAACACTAATTCTAATTACAACCCTAACCCTAATGCTAAATCAAATTTTAATGCTAACCCTAACCCTAACCCTAACTCTAACTCTAACCCCAACCCTAACATTAACAATATTTGTAACCCACCCTAATTCTATAACTAACACTAATTATAATTACAACCCTAGCCATAATCCTAATCATGTCTCTTATCATAATCCTCACTCTAATCCTACTCCTAACCCTAACCTTAATTGTAACCCTAATTATAGTTCCAAAACATTAACTCAAACCCTAACCCTAACCCAATCCTAACCATAAACCTAACCGTAACCCTAAACCCAAAACCAAACCCTAGCCAAAGTCTAACTCAAAAATGAACTCAAACCCTAACCCTAACCCAATCCTAACCATAAACCTAACCCTAACCCTAAACCCAAAACCCAAAACTAACCAAACTCTAACTCAAAAATGAACTCAAACCCTAACCCTAACCTTAAACCCAAAACCAAACCCTAATCCTAATCCTAACCCTAAGTCTGTGTCTAAATATAACCCTAAACCTAACCTAAACCATAATCATAATTGTAACCATAACCCTAATTATATCTCTAATAGTATTTAAAACCTTAATCCTAACCCTAATCTTAACCATAGGGTGCTGTCATAATAGTAGTTTACAATTCCTGAGAGGAATGAATTTTAGCTAAAATCACATATTTTTAGAAAATATAATGATTTAAGCCTTAAAAAGTTCCATTTTAAGGATTCTAACTGAAGAGGGTTTGATCAAATCACGTTACATCAAACCCCCTTGGATAGATCCTCGCTAGTTTTAAACCATACCTATAAATGTGTATCCTTTACACCTATCAAAATGCTGATAAAAAATCACTTTTGATTTAGATTTTGGGGGATCAAATGAATTCATTTAAAATTTATTTCATATGATTATGGTATTCCTCAGAACAAGCTATCCAATGAATATAATTTTAATATGTTTTGGTTTTGTTATGTATTTGTTTTTTAAGTTTTATTAAACATAAGTTTTTCATCAAAAATGAATTTCTTTGTTCTTCACATGTGGAAAAAAAGAAGATTATGAAAAAAAAAATTGAAAATATGAGTGCACCAGATATTGAAGTCCTTGATCCAACAAAAAAAATTAAATTAAATTTTGACATATACAAAAAAGGTATTACGCGTTATAAGGCCGCTGTGTCTGAATTGTAATTTTTTTGACTTTGAAACTTGATTAAGGCAACAATATTCAATAAAAAACTATCTAACCAAGTGGAAGCACTAGATATCAGAGTTACAAATCTAAATTTGAAAGAATTAGAATTTTATCCTTCATGGAAAAAAGTTATGCGTTATATGACGTACGCCACTTTTAAAATGTTGTTTTCGTGGAGATGGAAAAATAAGTGCAATTTGATTCCAAAAATTTTGAAAAAAATATTTTTAGAATCTACAGAGAAAATTTAATGAGACTCTAGTTTGCACCATCCTCAAATTCGTCACAGTTTAGCCGCTATAGGTGCCTGAATGTGAAGATTTAGTTAAAAATAATAATTTCAATGTCCAGTTTGGCCAAAAATTGTAAACCACTATTATGGGATCACCCCATAATTCAATATTTAATCATAACCTTGACCCTACTTCTATCTCTAACCCTAACCCTAACCCTATCCTTAACTAAAATCCTTACCCTAATCCTAATCCTAGCTTTAACCGTCAACCTAATTATGATGATAACCCAATCCAAATTATAATTCTACCTCTGATTGTGATTGTAATGCTAACCCTAACCCTAACCCTAACCATAATCTTATTATTAAGGATAATCCAACCATAATCCTAAATTTATCTCTACCCCTAACCCTAGCCCTAACCCTAACCCTAGCCCTAACCCTAGCCCTAGCCCTATCCCAAATGTTAATCCCAAACATAATCTCCAAACAAACCCCACCCTAATGCTAATCTTAACCTTAATCCTAACCTTGAGCCTAACCTAACCCAAACCATAGCCCTCGCCAAATATAAATCCTTACCCTACCCCTAATTACAATTCCAATCCAAACCTTAATAGTAATTCTAATCCTACCCTTAACTTATTCCTAACCTAAAACTTGTTATAACTATAATCCAAACCCTAACCCTAACCATAATTCTATCCCTAACCCTAACATAATTCTCACACTAACTATGACCATAAATCCAACCTTAACACTAAGCCCTAACCCTAATCATAATAAATCTAAACCAAACCCTAACCCTAATGCTAACCCTAACCATGATATTAACCCTAATCATAAATGTTAACTCTGATCATAACCCTAAATATATTAATTTATTCAATGTGTTGCGCATGTTGCTACTAGCTTATCTATCTTAATATATTAATCTATATAATATACACTGAGAGATTTCATTTTTGAGGCATATTTTTTAAATTAAAAAAAGAAAAAAAAGCAAAAAAAAAAATGCCTCGAAAATGAAATCTCTCGGCATATAATATATAGATTAATAAATTAAGATCGATAAGCTAGTTTCTAGCACATGGATGAACTAAGTATTTTTTTTGGATTATGGAATCATGCATTTTAATAATTTTGATATGATTTTTTTTTTTCACACTTGACCTCATATAGTCATGCCAAAGAAAAATAAATTGATGGGTAGTACATTCTTGAAAGAGACCATTCCATCCAATCTTGTCATTCAATATAGAATCATGTGAATATGGTATAATAATTCAAACCATTTAAATAATAGAAAGCTAAATCGATAAACTTATAAAAAATAATTAATTAACAACTTTGTATGATCACATCGAGAAAAATAAATATTGGTCTTGAGAAAATTTGTTTTCAAGTGATTAGAAGGTATAATAGATATTTAGTTGTACGTTTTGTGTAAGGAAAAATAAACTTTTGTTAGGCTTAATCTATTTAATCCATTAAATTGTATTAATACAAGTACAATAGACCAAGACTATTTAATTATGTTGTTGAACAAAGTTGAGTGTTGAGTTTCATAATTGAAATATATAGAAATGTAAATAGAAGATAAGTGTACAATCTCACACTTAGTAAGTAAAGATGGCTCTTAGGCTAATATATATTTGAATTTGATGTGTCTTAATATATAAATAGTGGATGCTAGATTAGTGAGTCAACAATAAAATACAATATTTATTTCTCACTAAGTAAGGAAAAATGTTTGATTGTAAACTTGTTCTACACCTATGAGTTTTTCATGTGTGATATAGAAACTTTTATCCTCTATTTTGCTTGATTTCTCTCTTGTTTGATCCTAAATATCTAAAGACCTTGCAATATCTAAAAAAAATAGAGTATTATCGTTACATCATAGATTTCACCTAGATCAATCATAGGAAATAGAGGGTGATTGACTATGATAATCTCTGGTCAAGAAATTGATCCTAAAATTGTTGTGCATAATTATATTGCTTTTAGTGCATCCAAAGACTATACATAATAGCGATAATCAAATTATTCATGGTTTATAAAATGATTAGAATGAAAGAAAGTTAAATACATTTAGATACAAGGACATATAAACATATGATGCAAGATTATGTTTAGTTGGACGTATGTGAGAAGTTATTGTAATTTATTTTTATAATTTAAATTTGCGTGGGATGAGCCTTCTACCATGAGGATAACCTCATAAATGTAAATTTATCTCTAGATAGAAAAAGGGATAGACATTGGTTATGATGCATGCTTGGAGATAAGTGTGAGTATAGGTGTGATAATCAAGTGGATAGGGAAAGTGTATAAGGGTGTGTAAACATGTGAAATGGGTTAAGTGGTAGGTGCATAAAATATGTGTTATATGGTAGTTGGAAATCATAGCTTGGGAAGAGAGATAACTTTGCATGAGATTACAACAAAAGGTGTTTAAATGTCTAGATTTATAAAAAATATTCCCCTCAAAATAGGACAAAATAGAATGAGTGATGAAATGAGTATGAACATTTTACCTTTATATATTGATTAGAAATAAATCATCTATTTATTTATAAAGTTTCATAAGAGGTTCAAGTTATATTCTAAAATTATTACCTAGCAATTATTCTTGATATAAAACATGCATCCCTCTAGAATATTATAATTCTTGTAAAAATATAAAACGTGTAATGTAGTGATTAGTAATTGGCATAGCTTACGTGTAATTTAGTATGAATTTTCATAAACTTATATTATTTTATTGTTCAAATTATTTAGCAATATTATTTTTTGGTAACTATATAACATAAAATCACATCCTATTGTTGAAGAGAGCTTTCATCTTATCTTTCACTTTTTTTCTTAAAATTAACAAATTTACTATGTTAGGGTAGAGAATTTTACTTTCACCTTGTGTCTTGGTCAAATCCGTTATGTATGTTTCTCCAATGAGCAATTAAAACATGTTTGAAAGTTAGAATGGAAGGTGTTGGATGTAGGTGTGTTCTTAATTCGAAAAGCAATTTGTGAATAATATTCTATATGATTACATTATGAGATGTTCTAATGATGTTTTAAGTTTTGTTCATAAACAATCTCAAATCATCAATTTGAAAAGTATTTTTTGTTTTAGTCAATTGATATCAAACATATTTAGACTGTTTCACCAACGTGAAAATTTAAAACGCTTTTGACCCAAAGCTATGAACCCGTCACAAAAGTGGGACCTCATCCCCAATATAAAATTCTCAACAATTCCACCCTAGTAGAATTTGAACCTTGATGAGAAGAATAACAACACAACAACTCAACCATCACACAATACCACTATTGACAGAATAATAAATAACTTTAAATCATTAATAAAAAATAAATTAAAACATAAAATAAATTAAAATAAAATTTGATTCATTTATAAAATACAACTGTTTAATTAAACATTAAACTAATACATTCATCAATAAAAATACAACTAAAAATAACTATGAAATAAATTAATATAAAAGAATACAATCTTCTCTGCAAAATAAACATATAATCATGCACTTTATCTTCTTCAAAATACTTGCCTGGAAGAAAAGAAAAAATTATAATCAACTCTCTGTAAAAGACGATGGTTGTTCGTTTGTCTTATTGGAATGTTACTTGTTATTTCTTAGTACCAGAATGGATTGCACTTTTCGCAAAAAAAACTCAAAGCAACGGCTTTATTAGCAAAAAACAAATAGCATAAACCAGCACGAAGATGATGAAAAGCAATGTCTTGTTTCTAAAGAGACACCGATGATTTATACGTTTGAAATACCTACCCCATTGTGAACAAGGCCCATTTCTTGTCACAAAAGAAATTGACATGTCTCAAGGCAAGTAGTTTTGTGACAGCCTGTTCTTTTGTCAGACCACCATCCCTTAAAACAGTCTCATTAGCTGGCAACCGTGAAGGAATTATAGTTGGAGACAATTGAATGACATCAAAAAAATATTTGATTACCTAAGATGGTACGAAAGAATTGGAAATTGAGAAAGATTAAACCTATAGTACAGCCCAGGCAGGTACTAATAATACAGATCTTTTTGGTGGGGTCAGATTTTTGAAGCTGATACTTTACAAAACAGATCATACACAAGGTAATGAAGGGGAATATCTGAGTGATGCTTGTAACAGTGATGTCCTTATTCTTGTAACAGTAATGCAAATTTTAATTAACACATTTAACTTGATGGGTTAATTTATTGGATAATTTATTATGTATTTAGTTGAGATTGATCATTCGTACAATAGAAAGATTAATTTTTTTTAATTATGAAAGAAGTTTCATTGTTTTCTAAGTTTATGATTGTGTTTCTATTATCAAAAAATTAAGGTATGGAAAACAATCAAGTTTTACTAAATTTATGATGGTTTTGATCTTTCAAATTTTGAATAAGTTAATTACAATCATGAAATTACATATTATAGTATGATATGTGACATTTTTGTTCTTGATAATGTAAGAATATACACGGATTTTGTTTAGACATAATATGAATCTAGACTATTAATTAATTAATAATACAATTAAACATACACCTAAAATGTTGAAAAGATGTTAATAACTATTGTATATATAAAAAAAGGAGAAACATCACAAAAAGAAATGTTTTGTCATGCAATCTTATTAAACTTTATTATGTAATTCCATTGTTTTTGATAAGAGGATAAATAGGTTTTGAATGGACTCGAAACCATTTATAACAGGTTTTGAATGGACCCAAAACCATCAGGTTTTAAGGGACCCAACAAGCTAGCAACTAGCCAAAAGCCAACAGGCTACCTAGAAAAGAAATAAGATTCTACATGAATCTTGACTTTATTGGTTTTGACAGGACCAACAACCTATAACCAGGTTTTGGCAGGGACCTTAAACCCAAGAGAGAAGCCTGCAACAACCAGACCATAACAAGCCAACCACTCAAGTAGATTGGTCTCACCATACAATTTGCATAAACAACTAAGTCATAGGTCTATAGAAGCAGAGCCCCAAAAGTAGACAAAACTTTTCCCAACAACAAACCCTCTCCCCCTCTATACGAGAGGTCATCACAAGAACACAAGGTTCAAATAATTTTCCATAAAAACCAATTGCTCTCTCCACCTCTATAGGAGACAAAACCCAGTTCAACCAACCTACCACAGTCATAGCACTCCTACAACCCACCATTCCACCTAAATAGAAATAGGAACCCCCTCAATAGGAAAAGCAGGAAGAGACCTTCAACCACAAAACACACTTCAATCTGAGAGGGAGGGGACTCCACCTCCAAAGGAGAGGTCTTCACCTCAGAGAGAAGGAAGGGACTACAGTGAGAAGGAGAACCAAAGCAAGCAACATCGTAAATAATAGCTGGATCTTCAAAACTATCTCTGAAAAACACCCAACCCTCAAAACTTTCAGCATAAAAAATAGCTAATTCAGCACCAACTCCATACCCACTGAATGGTCTAGCCAAGGCATCAGACCCCAAACACCACCAAAGAACAAGGCACATGGGGGGAAAACCATGAACAAGGGTTTAAGAAAGAAACCTACTCTTATCATTAAAAACTTCTGGTAACACCAGTGCAGGTCCACACTAAACCCAACAGAGCACAGGGAAGAAAACATCCAAATTTGAGTAGCATAACCACTCCACCAAATGGGCCAGCATCTCAAAATAGTCTCCAAACCAGGAAAATATGCAATGAAATCCACCTGCCATTTGGAAACCACAACCGTGTTGGCATAACCCCCAAAGGAGAGCCACCAATCAGAGAAAGTGCACAAGCTAAGAACACCCTAGAAAAAATGAGAAGAAGAAAGGGCCAACAAATAAAGCCCCCAAGCCATCCTACTACATCAAGCAGAACTAGAAATAAGCCCCTTCTTCAACCCATAAACTCCAAGGAAGCCCAAGCAAACCCACACTCCCAACCAAAATGGAACCACAACCAAGCCGAGAAGCCACCAAACAATGAATGCACAGAAGCAACAAACACCCCAAAAGAAGAGAGAAGAAGAAAGGGCCAGTAAATAAAGCCCCCAAGCCATCCTACTACACTGAGCAGAACCAGAAATAAGCCCCTTCTTCAACCCAAAAACTTTAAGGAAGCCCAAGCAACCCCACATACCCTACAAGGAGCAACAAAGCAAAAGGGGAAACCACCCAACACAAGAAAACACAAAGGGCAACAAAATTTCCCTCCAACAACCATCAAAAGCTATAACCACAACAATAGTAGCAAAACCCCAACCCAGTGCATCGATATAGTCTCCACCTGAAGCACCATAGAAGAGCACCAACAAGGGAGACACAGAGAAAACATCCAATAGTGCAAAGGCTAAAGAATAATCTCTAGCCACCATAGGCAAAGAAGAGTTGTCTCCATAGCCGACCCAAATAGGAGACCAAGCACAAACAAAGTTCCCTTCACCTTCAGCACCAACATCACCACCTGCAGGAACCAACCTTTTGTCTTCCACCAGCCTAGACACTGGAACCAACCCCTCCAGAAGCACAACCCCTCCAGAAGCATAGCCCAAGAAAGCAGCAACCGAAGACATACACCATTTGGGATGAGGTCATTATCGTATGCATCTTCTTCTTCGAAAATTTTCAAAATAGCACCCCGTTGTTGCTTCCCGCCTATTGCCATTGACTACAATATATTTGTTACTATCATTGTAATTCCATTGTTAAATGAATATGATATCATAAAAATTATGAATAAAATGATGTGTCATTCAATAAGATCCTACATAAGTATGACCAACAATTTGTAGGAAGTCGAGAGAATATCATTTGGTAAAACTAGAAAATTTCTCACATATTTTCCTTTTCAACTGAAGAATCCTTAATCTGGCATATATATTTTTTTTTAGAGACCTCTTATGCACATTAAAGGGATTTTAGATACTATTTTTCTCCCTTGAAAAAAAAAGGAGTGGGTGGTCAATGTCACTTTTATAAACGTCTCTTGTATCCAATGCTTATTTTGTCAAGTCCATTTTCCAACTAATACATCATTCCTATGTTTTACTCTGGATTCAATTGAATCTCTGTTGTTTAAGTTTATATGCCTTCTCGGTCTTTACTTATATACTTTGTTGTTTATTAATGATATCTCTATTCCTCGAGATAACTTTCATGCTTTGCATCCATTGCCCATGAGCTCGAGCATCTACTCAACATTCACTTCTTTTAAGTCTTCTTTCTCTACTTTACAATTGTTTATTTTCTTTGTAGCTCTAGACTATTAGGAAGATTAAAACTATCTAGAAAAAAAATTTCTAGAAAGAAAGTTTTCCATAAATTAGAAACAATTTGAAATTGTAAAAAAAATAGATTTTTCCAGAAGTTAGAAAAAGTTAAAAGTTGTCCAAGAAAAGGAACATTCTAGTTTTAGAATTCTCTAGAATACTAGAAGTTTCCAAACTCAACTATAAATACAAAGCTGTTAATTGCAAACTACACAATGATGAATGCACATTGCTAGATTGAATATAATAAAAGCTAGATTAATTGTTTTTTTAGCTATTTTTTCTATATTCTATTTTGCCCTATTTATGACTATTATTTCATAATTATACTTATTTAAGCTTGTTTTTACATGGTATCAGAGCTAGATTCAACTAGAGATTCAACTAGAAATACTTTGCTAGAGTAATTTGTTTCCAAGGAAGATATATTGTTGGAAGTGGTTTGTTTGTAGGGTTGATATATTGTTGGAGAGATATTTGGTTGCATGGTTGTTATGTTGTCGGAGTAACATTTGTTTGAAAACTAATTTTATTTTGTGGCTAACATGGGCTCTTCAAATGAATTTTTTCCTATCTTTGATGGAAGTGGTTTTGCATATTGGAAGATTGCAGTCAAGAATGCTTTGAGAGAAAAAGCTCTATGGAGGATAGTGAATAAGAAAATCGGAGAACCCCAAACTAACAGAGAAAAGGAGTTGTAGAAATTTAAATTAGAGCAAGCAAGAGGTATTATTAGTAAAGCTTTAAGCCCTAATTTGAATAGAAGATTTGTTAATGTTGATAATCCAATAGAGCTATGGGATAATTTAGAAATAGATTATAAACATGCAGATATTGCCAACATGTTTAGTATAGAAGAAAAAATGGTGAACTTAGATCCATCTGATTTTTAAAAAATGACTGATTATTTCAATGAATTTACATTTTTAAATGCTTAGTTGAAAAAAATAAGTGTTGAATATGCAAAAAAATATTTTCAATTGATTGCAATGGTTGAAAGTAAGCTTCCCCAACCATACAAGGTATTTAAGGAATCAAGGAAAAGGGTTCTTCAACTAAATCCCAATACCCCCCAGTAGATTGTTGATCAATTTTGTAAGTTAGTTTTAGATGAAGAAGTTCATCTTATTAAAGAAGGATATATTAAGAAGAATCATGCATATGTAGCTAAAAGTAAATTTTCTATAAATTTTGATGAAAAAAGAATTGGAAAAATAAGTCTAGAAATGATGATGACTTTAACCACTTTTCTAGAAATGATGGTTTAGAAAAGCAAGTTGGAAGAAAACCCATTATTTGAAGGTATTGTGGAGGTGAGAATCACATTGAGAAATTTTGTTTAAAGAAGAGGAACAATGAAAGGCAGCGATACAAGCCAAAACAAGAAAGGTTTCATGATGGCAAGATGTATAAAAATAGCTTTCTGGTTGTCTTTTCAAAAGCAAGGAAAAGGTAAATCCACTATTAAAGGGGGTTATTTTGCTTCAGATTTTAATAAAGAATGGATTTTAGATTCAGGAGGATCTTATCACATGACTAGAGATAGATCATTATTTGTTGACTTTAATGAAGAAACTAATTCAGATCAAGAAATAACTATTTGCAATAAAATGAAGCTTCCAATTTTAGGAACAAGAACTGTTAATGTTGCAAATGGGACTTTGAAAAATGTTTTATTAGTTGAAGGGTTAGGGGTAAATCTTATTTCAGTAACTAAAATTTTTGAAGTTGGATATGAATTTGTTGTCACTACTAATCAAGTTATTGTTAGAGATAGAAAAGACTCAAGCAATATATTTCTATTGGTAGAGTTGATCATGAAGAGAGTCTATTTAAATTTGTGGGGTTTGTTGATGATAAATACACACTCTCTCATACTTTTATTGCTTAGATTGATTATATGTCAAAACTTTGGCATGCTAGACTTGGGCATAAAAATTAAAGAAAATTACAAGACATGATTAGAATGGATATGGTTAGAGGATTAAAAAAAAAATCAGCTTTTGAAGGTGTTTGTGAAAGATGTGTGTTAGAAAAACATCATCGAGATCCTTTTGATTCAAGTAAGGCATGGAGAGCTAATCATCTTCTACAACTCATTGATAGTGATTTATGTGAACCAAGTTATACTTCACTTTTAGGTGCTAGGTATCTTCTCACTTTTATTGATGATTATAGCAAGAGAGTATGGGTTTATTTTCTTGAAAGGAAAAATAAAGTATTTGAAGTTTTTCAAAATTTTAAGACATTAGTTGAAAATTAAAGTGGGGAAAGAATTAAGGATGAATAATGAGGGTGAATATTGTAATTATGCATTTGAATCATTTTGTGAAAGTTGTGGTATTAAAGTGCAAAGAACAACTCCATATACCCCTCAACAAAATAGAGTGGTTGAACGGATGAATATAACTCTTCTAGAAATGGCTCATTGTATGTTGCATTTTAAAAGCTTGCATAATAAATTTTGGGGTTTGGCTATCTCTTGTGCTGCACATATTGTAAATAGAATTCCTACTAAAGCCCTCAAATATGTTACTCCTAAAGAAGCATGGAGTGGAAGTGATGCAGGAGCATCCAGTGGTGTAAGGGCAATCTTGCATCACCCAAAAATAGTTAAATTTCAAGTTTATCATTTTTTAGATGTTTTATATTTTTGGATACTTTT
>VDFB02031244.1:0-10141 GCA_007258455.2 Sequoia sempervirens | reverse complement strand
AATTTGAAGTTTCTTTATTTTAGATATTTTTTATTTTTTGGGTACCCTTTGGTCATAATGAAATTTCCAATTTCTTGCTTTTAATTTTGGTTCATGGGTTGAAAGATATTGCGCTTTAGTTTCAGATTTGCATTGAAAATATTTTGGAGTTAGATTTGAGGCACTTAGAGCTCCTGGATCGGCCCCAAAACTTGTCAAAATTGGTGTAGAAAATTTTGAGCGTGTTCTCGACTTCGAGACCTTTCCAATGATTCGAACGGTTTGCTAATCGGAGTCCTGGATCAAAAGTTATGACCCCGCGAATTTGGCGCACTTTCTAGAAGATACAGTTGCAAATGCTCTTTTGAAATTTGAACTTTATGTTGTAAATTTTTGGCGCCAAACCACCTAAACTCAAATTGAATGTTGTTTTGGCTCCAAACTAATGAGGGGCTCTATTTATGAGCAGGTTTCTAATTTTTGGGTAACTTTTTGGAGACAAGCTCGCACATTACGAAGGGGTTATTCTGTAGCTTTCTGTAACTTGCATGTGTTGTAGAACTTGGGGATTTGAGATCCTCTGCATATAAGAAGCTCCATTTTTCTAAATAATAAAATTTATTCTCTTGTTTGTGGGTTATTTTCTAAGTCTCGGGTTGCACCTTCATCAGGAAGAAAGCCTCATGTTGGGTATTTTAAAGTGTTTGTGGGTTATAGTGAAGAATCAAAGGCTTATAGGTTATATGATTTGGCAACAAAAAATATTTTTGTTAGTAGAGATGTAAATTTTGATAAAGAATCACAACTTATACCCACTTCTCACTCTACAATAGAAAATACTTCCAACCTTTTAGATATTTTACAAGGAAATATTGATGAGGATGAGTTGTAAAGTTCTACAAATAATGACAATACCATTGAAAATGAAACAACTAATGTTTTTGACTAGCCATTTTTTGTAGGTAGTGATGATGAAGAAGAAGACTTTTCAGCTAGACAAAAGACAAGGAGCATTGAAGATATACATGTGAAAGGATCAAAAATTCAAGGAAGGAATGGTAGTGCTTTTATGGCCAAAGTGTTATAGATTAATGGTCCAATTTTATATGAGCAAGCTAGAGGAAAGAAAAAATGGGAACAAGCTATGACAAGAGAATATGATTCAAACTGGGGTGGTGATATAGATGACCGAAATTTTTTTGGAGGCTATGATTTTCATCTTGGAACAATTCCTATTATACAGAGTAGCAAAAAGCAAACAACTACATCATTGTCTTTTTCTAGAGAAAAACATAGAGCAGCTAAAGAAGCAGGAAATGAAGCAATTTGGATTCGAAAGGTGAACATTAAGGGGGGATAGTAATATAATGTTCCCCTCCCTTTTGTATTCTCTTTGTATTCTTCTATCCAATCTTAAGGGGGGATGTTAGGAAGATTAAGATTGTCTAGAAAAGAATTTTCTAGAAAGAAAGTTTTCCATAAATTAGAAACAATTTGAAATTGTAAAAAAGATAGATTTTTCCACAAATTAGAAAAAGTTAAAAGCTGTTCAAGAAAAGGAACATTCTAGTTTTAGAATTCTCTAGAATACTAGAAGTTTCCAAACTCAACTATAAATACAAAGCTGTTAATTGCAAACAACACAATGATGAATGTGCATTGCTGGATTGAATATAATAAAAGCTAGATTAATTGTTTTTTCAGCTATTTTCTATATATTCTATTTTGCCATGTTTATGACTATTATTTCATAATTATATTTATTTAGTCTTGTTTTTATATAGACATGAGTTTGTGCTGTGATGTTATTATCACAATGCTTAGTTATGAGACATTGTACACCTAAAGCACCAACCATTAGTACAGTTTGATTAGTCTGATCTGTAAACTATTCTATCTCAAGATATAAAGTACACACAGAACTGCATATTCATACAACCATTGAACTTGGAACTTCAATAATTTATTGAATTCCGTTGCCAAAGAAATTGTTCGTTTTTAAAAAATAGGCACTAAAAGCTTACAATTAAGCTCCCCAAGGGATAAAATCACTCTATATTTTCTCTCTGCGATAGGTATTGGTTCGTTTAAATTATATATAGCCATCTTCCTCCTCTTTATCTACTAATGCTGATTCTCATGCTTTTGGACGGAGTGTGATTGTCTCAGGAGGCTGTACCCTGTACAGACCTTGTTCATTACTGATGAATGAGAATGAAATTAAACTTGATCGTTACTCACAGGATTCATTGTGGCCACTTCGACAACATTTGGGGCTTCCACCTCCACTATTTGGATAGGCAGATCAAATGCATCATCTATCTTTTTGGTTTCAGGAAGCTTATGAAGCCCAGTAGACACAGATAAAACAGGCTCGGAGCCTTTGTAAATGAGGTAAACAACAAGCTGAGCTATTCCTAAAAGGAAACCAATGCCATTTGGCACCTACAAAGAAAATAATAATTTTGTTAGAATAAACATGCACCGTTCTTGCCAAAAATTACATGAAAACTATACTTGAAATGGCACTAAGAAAAGAGAGAAGATTACAGCTATAAAGATATCCTTGGCCATTATAGAGTATCCAGACCAGACAAGTGCATTTAGAGTGCTGAATAGAGAGACTAAAAATGGCATATATTTAACACTTTTAGTTCTGATAACATCTCCCTGTGAAAAAAGAAATAACTCATCAATATTCATGAAAGGATGAATTCTTCTGCTAATTGACATATGCTAGTGGTTTTTGTTTTTGGGTATAGACAAGATTTTTTATTTTTTATTTCGGTAGAGATTAATTTTTAGAGATTTTTTATGGTTTTTGGGTGGAGATTATAATTTTTCTTTTGTAAACTTTTCATAGGAATCTAAATTTAGAACATAAGACTCAAAAACTCACCGCGACAGATAATGGGGAGGCATACATAACAATGGAAAGGATCACACCTAAAGTGCCAGCCAGTAACTGTCTGACACTGTGTGTGTGCAGCGCATAAATCGTGACTGCAACCACCATGACAAAAGCAACTGTCATCGCAATGGCTAACCGTATTGTTTTCACCTGCAAGATAAACTAAATGAATCCTGTTAAGCATTGATACTATTCACAAGGCTTATAGCCACCAAATGGCTTTCAATCACAAACTTATAGATGGCATAATGATTTACCTTCTTCTTCTTGGGGGAAAATTCCAGAAAGGACAGCAGATAAAATATCTCCAAAACAAATCCTGCACCATTGATCGTGAGCAGCAAAGTGCTGTGCGGTTTAACAAACGGGGCTCCATAAAGTAGCCAAAGACAACAGTTGAATAAGGTACACACATATGGAAGTCCTGAAAACTCTTGGGTAGACTTAAGCTTGTATATCCCCCTGATGTTGTCCTGCGATTTCCAAATACATTTTATATATAAGCTCCTTATCTTAATCAATAGTGAAAGCTTACATGTTAGTCATTTTTGTGAATAATAGAAAGATTTCAGTGCCATGGAACAACAAGAATGCTGATATCAGAGTTGACTCAGAGAAATCTGATGTACATAGTACTTACATAGGTGACAGGAAAAGTGCCAGTGAAGTTATATTTCCTGCACCACAAACCACCACGAAACATTAATCATGATGTTTTATGTTTCACAACACTTTGCACTCTCACATAAATCCAACTTGACGCAAATCTATGTCACCCAAACAATTTCAATCTACATATAAACGAGTACTAATCCAAGAAAGACGGCACAAATCCTGTAACTCCAAATGACCAATAAAGTCAATTAATAAACACTAAAACCTGCACATAAAAATGAGCAAGAATCCCACAAATTCACAACAAAAATTGTGCAGAAAAATAAGCAGGAAGCCTACATTAAAACTTGTACATACAAATGAGGATCAGATACACAACAAAACCAATACCTAGTCACCAAAATGCCAATCTACATAGAAAGTCATGAATGCAAAACAACGAAAAGAATCCCTTGGGGATTAAGAAGAGGGTACAATTGTTATGATGCATCGCAATCTATGGAAGTTTTGCAGTGTAAACAACATAGTACAAACTTGTGTGCTAGCCATTATCAACTGACTATTCTAAAATCCAAAGCATGACTCGAAATAGCCTATTCACTCTCCCTTGAGAATGAATCTATATTTATGCAAAATCCTCCATTATTCTTCTCTGACTAACATAGAGTACAAATCATATATGTCCTATATATTCAATCTATCTATCTGCACCATACTTCATTCTAACCCTTTAAGACCGAGCAAAAAAAAAGTTACAAATTCCAACCGTACACAGGCCTATATCTTCTATTCTAGTCCCATTTAGAAAATCATGATTCGAATTAGCACAACAAAACGTTCAGAAATCTAGATGGTCCAGATTATATATATATATATTTCATAAAGCAGTGATCTAGATGGCATACCAATGATTCCCGCCACAAGTTGCAGAGGAAAGGCCATTGAACAAAACAAGAAACTGTCTTTGCAGTACTCAAAAGAAAAATATCTATTGCAGATAGAATTCAGCACAAGAAGAAGATGAAGCTGTGAAGAACACGAATATTTTTATGTCCTTTTATAGCCCTTCACCCTGCACAGACCAACTTCATAGCATCACGTACAGTGAAATGTGGGAAGGAATAACTAGTATTCTAGATGATTGACCAGCAAAGTACTAGTGAACAAATTGCCTTTAGCTTTACACATCAGAGTTATTGAAAACCAGCTCAATACAATGCTCACAATAAACTTGTGATATGGGTATGCTTTTTTCTATGTTCCGGTCAGGTTATTGTCTCTCTCAGTCCTTTTCTGTAGCTCTATATAGAAAGATGCAATACACCCACAGAAATAATTAACAATATTTCAAAGATTCATTGCCAACACGTGCTAATTCCAAGGCAGAATAGTCCAAAAACTGTATAGCAATTATGTGTGAAGAGGACCATATTCTATCGTAGATACATAGATAGGATACAGATCAGTCTGAATGTGTGGGAGAAATATATGTAATTTTTTTTAAATAATATAGAAAATATCTACATGTATGTATATCATCCATACAAGTTTTATTACAAGTACCATTTTTACTCTCCCACGACATCATTCACTCAAATACACGTAGATTCCATGTCATTAACAATGTTTCTTACATAAAGAGGATCTGCCACCCCAATTTCCATTTTTATGTAGACAAGTCAACAAATTCAGCTAAGCTACTTTGAATCACGTAAAAACTTGCCCAAAAGTATGCACCATGGTAAGTTTTGGAGGTCTAAGCTGTAAAGTTTGTAGCCAATATCGTTCTTCTAGTCCTTTAGCAAGAAGCCTCAAAACAAAGGTGGCCAAACATGCTCAACTTTCTTTGAGTAATTGAGTTTCGGCCGCTTTTTTAATATACCATTTTTCTTTTCGATCTGATTGCGTGTATTTTCTTTTTTTTAGTTTATTTGTCTCATTCCATTCTACTGTTCATGGGCACCATTCAATCATAGCTGTGTTTCTTTTAAGGAAATACAGTATGTAAATTTCGTTCATAACATGCTTGTAAACTTTGGATTTGATAGCGTCACGTTATGTAAGCTAATTGTGTTTAGCTATGTATACTGGATTCTGTCTTCACAAGTCACCCATTAACTCTAGTGTGAAAACATTTTGCAAGCTGTGCAACACTAACCTACAGTCAAATGGGTCACTGTTCATTGCACTTATTGATATGGAAATTATTTCGTTGGGTTATTAAGGTTGTGAAAGTTTGTTCAACCATACATTGTCATTGATTACTTACTGGCACATATACAGCTGGAAGATTCATTTATGAATAAGTTTATGTTAGATTTTTTATTAAATTGAGAAATATGTTAGCACATAATTTTTTTTATAAACGATGGGTGTCAAAAATTATGTAGAATGGAGTTTAAAATAAAGACAAAAAATCAAAGCACATTAATTATTTATAGAGTTTTAATCAACATGATTATGTTGTTATTTTATGATATTAGTTTTAGTATTATATAGGTCTTTATTAAAAAGTATGTTGATTGAATATAACAATACATGTATTTATACATAATGTGGAGTATGTTTTAACATGTACTTTATATTCAACAAGTAATAATGTAATATATTATATGGTCAATAAGTTGGAAGAAATCACATGGTTAAGTATGTTTGAGTTGGAGTAGTATCGAAATTGTGAATTAATACTATTTATGAAATATGGTTTTAATTAGTTTGAGTAAAAAGCTACAAAATTGAATCCTAATAAAATATCATTACTATTAAACTATCACAAGAAGTAAAAAAATATAAATTTTTCAAGTATTGATGAATCAAAACCATTCAAGATTCAAGAGTTCTGATTATTACTAATTATAGATTTGACTACTATCAAAAAATTGCCATTATGGTCAAGTTGATCATTATGTAGCAAGACAATCAAAGATGGTTATGATGACACTAAAAATATATAGAATGCGGGAATTGAAGAAAATGAAATAGTCTAGAACTAGGAGTTTTAGTTACTGAAGAAAAATAATGTACTCTAATGTTTCTTGCAATTCTTTATAATACCACCAAGAGGGGTCATTGTAATAATCACACCTTAGTGTTTCCTTAGAAACTTGGTTAAATTGAGGTTTTGTTGTTTCAAACTATGGTTTTTAGATGGATTTTAGTATTGTTTAATTAAAAGTGTCAAAACAAATTTAATGCTTATGTGCTTTATATATATATTGTTGTTTCTGTAAGATGATTCCATCAAGACATCTAGAATATAATAAACTATTATAATAGTTGATGAGATGCAACTTGAGAAGAAAATACTCTCGTTAGTTTATCTAGTTCAATTATGTAGTCTACATTTTATTTGTGGCTATAAAATTAACTAATAGAAATCACTTTTAAAAAAAAAAATTTCTACCAAATCAACTTACTCATAAAATATATATTTATGAAGTAACCTAAAAAATAAATATAAATAACTTAGTATTTAATTAATTTGATTGATTTCAAAGCTAGGTTGATAAATTAACAATAATAAATGTGTTAATTAAAATGAGAAGGATTGGATTCCTAGTGCTAGGAATGATGATGAAGAACTTATATGAACATGGTATACTAAAATTGTTCTCTAGGGTACAAAAAATTTAATACCCTTGAAATTATTGTTGTCTCAAAATCTATGCAAACCAAAAATTTATATGGGTAAATCTTAGATATGTTAGGTTTCATCCTAATTATTGTAAGTTGGATCCCAATTGCAAGAAAATTGATTTCTTGGTGCACAAATCAATCTTGTTTATAAGGTTTTGACAAATCTTGTCAACTTTGATCTCTAATATTTGATATTTGATGAGTGTTAAGGACGATAGTGTTTTCAAACACATTACGAGAATCAATTGAATTAATAAGGGTCATGTTACCCTGGGTAAACCCCCCTTGATTAATTAGTTTTGTAACTTAGGGTAAATATTTGAAGACAAACCACAACCATGCAAATGGATTCTATGCAAACAAAGCAAATTATGAATCTTTGTCTCTTAGAAAATTGAAACTTGTTGAAGAAATTATTTATATTCCCAAAATCTAACATATGAATAAATTGAAAATTGAATGTCTTTATTTAATATAAGGAATAACAATATGTTGCACAAACATATACCAACTCATATTACAATGATTAGTGAGAAGGGGCTAAAAAGATGAAATATAAATTTAAAGGTTTTAATTTGAGGGTCAATTTCGTAAACTATAGATCAATTTTAAGTAGTATAAAAGTTAACCTAATTAAAAAAAACTAATAATTTTGAGGTTAAGAGTTAATGCATTGAGAAAAGTTTGAATTAAGTTTCATAAATCTATGAGAATTAGTATAAGTGGAAGAAAATAGCAATTAATAGGGATTGAGGTATGAGCAAATATCTAGCACAAAAATGTGTTACTTATCAATATATAATTGCATTAAAGACATTCCATCAATGAATAAATAAAACTAAATGAAAAATGACATGTGTACACAAATTTCATTATTACAATATTAAACTTGAGTATGATCTGTACAAATAAATTTTATAAATAATACTAATTATGAATCAGATAATTTAATCACCTAAATCAAATTTACACGCTAACTTCCAACCTCTTGACATTATAGATCTTATAAAATTATTTTCTTCAATTTAACAAATAACCCTTCAAATCAACTAAAAAAATATCCCATAAATTACATTAATTACATCTCTGTAAAAAAATACTACATTCTCCATCATTTATTAGAAAACCAAAACTTTCACTATCAGACCAACTCAAAAATACGCTAAATCAACTGGCAATGACTATGCAGCCTACAAAACATCAAATTAATGTCTATGCAGCCTACAAAGGACGAGACACAATTATCTTTATTTTTAATTAATTAATAATTGTGAATGTCTATGCAGCCTACAATTATCTTTATTTTTAATTAATTAATAATTGTGAATGTCTATGCAACCTACAAAAGGTCAAATTAATGTCTATACAACCTACAAAGGACGATTTGACTTAATTATCTTTATTTTTAATTAATTAATAATTGTGACCAAATCGCCCTTTTTTAAACTGCATAGACAATTTGAAACAGACTCTAGAGAAACAACAAAGACGTCTAACAAACCATTTGAAAAAAGGTCCACCTAAAGTGGGACGGACCAATACACAGACCAACCACATTTCAATCTCTATGGAATCAAATTGATTGTCACCCATTAAGCCATGTGAGACGGGACAACTAGACAACGAATCAGATTTATTTTCTTCTTGGCTTTCACTCGTTTCGTTTGTAACTTTTTATTGCAAACGTCATTTTTATTATCAACATCTATTTTGCGATGGGAGTAAATATTGTTTTTTCTTTTTATTTTTTAGTGATATATTGTGGGGTTGGCCTCTTTATAGAGTTGTAGTTGTAGTCCTTTAAGGAAGCATGATTGTGGGTCATCTAGGAGAGGCGTATAACGCAAGCATAAGATACAACACTTCATAATATGTTGTGAGGAGCAGCCTAATTGTCCCTTGTAGTAGTGTATTGGGAAAGAGTAATCAAGAAAAGTTTATTTGAAATTGGGAATCCTTTATGGTGATTGAGTTATTCTAATGCTATAGATGTTTTGGGAGGGAATTTAGTAGTTATGCAGGTTTTTTTCACATTTTTAAAATAATAAGTCCGTTTTTATTAAAGTTTTAGTACGTATTTGTGAGTTAAGAGTTTTTTCACAATTTTTTTTTCTCATTTAAATTATTTCATATAAATTTTAATTTGTAACAACATAATTTTATATTGTTTTCTTATATTTTAATTCTTATCTAATTTTTTTCTATTATTAAATTATAACATAAATATAATGAAAATAGTATTTGATGGAATCTTTTAGAAATTAAAGTTAAAAAATTGATATCAATATTCTAAAGGAACTAAAAGAATTTTATGAAAAATGTGTAGAGAATAATATTTCAAACCTTGAAAAATGGTTGGTTTATATGTTTTAGGACATAGAACAACCACTTTCCTGCAAGTTTAACTTAAGGAAACCCTAGAGATCTCAATCCAAGGATGGAATAAGGGAAATAGATCTACAATAAGGTGTTCTAGGGTGTGATCAAAGGTATAAAAGGGGTCCACCACCAAGATAGGGCTTGGAAAGACAAGGAATGTAAATGATATGCAAGACTTAAGTAAATGAACTAGAAATGAATTCAAATTAGAATAGTAAATTGAGAAAGTACAAACATGCACCTAGAAACTAAAGAGGCTCAAAATAAGGTCTGAAATCTTGAAAATGTTGATATTAATGCTTAATAGAATTCATACGCTAGGTTGGGTGATTTAGTCCCAGATTAGGGCTTCTGGGTAGAAACTGGAATCTAGCAGTGACAAGCCTAAATCCTTTGAAACCTAGAAAATTTGCTATACCAGGACTCATATGCCACAAGTGGTATATCAGTACCATTATGCTTTTTCAAAAATTCAAGGTCTAAATCTATTCTTCTATCTCTGCTCTTCCTTCCTGACTTTGTTTCTAGATCTTAAGAAAAACTTGCAAAATATAATATTGTATTGATTTGCTTATGGGGGGTTTTCCTTGGTCAAATCCCCAGGTAATTAAACCTTGATAG
>VDFB02031243.1:0-47875 GCA_007258455.2 Sequoia sempervirens | reverse complement strand
TGCTAATAGATGTATGTATATGAGGAAATGTGGTCAATGCAGACTTCAATCCAAGATTACTTCATTAGAGAAAACATTCCTTTGAAAAGAAGAAACACTAAACCTAATCAACAAGCGAAGTCTAGGGCAAACGAGCAAATTCTAGGGCAAAGCTGGGTAAGGGACATTACATCAGAAGCATACTTAAACTTCATACTATAAAGGAAATGTAATCCAGATTAGAGGCAACAGAAAAGTAGTTGAAGCAATTGAGATGTACGATAAGAAAGAAGTAAAATTAGAGCTAGGTTGGAATAGATCAAAGGAGGAGAACAAAGGTCCAATGTTGAAAAGTTGTAATGTCCCCTCTTGAAACTTAAATTATATCCACAACCTGTGAACATAATCAGGTGTATAAATATACTTTAAACCTAACGCAGCAGATGAATTATCCAGGACAATGCAACTTCCAGCAATAAGAAAAGACAAAAAAAAAACAATTAAGAATTCACTTTAAGCTTAATCACAGGAGTACACCCAGCCCTTGAAAGAAAATGTTATGAAGTAACAATAACATGAAGCGCTTGGCAATATACTTGGTGGATCCTCTATACAAAGAGAGAATGTGATTTCAGCTAGGATTGAATAATATTACTAGTTATAATTAAAGATTAATTTCAATAATTTCAAGGGGCTTGTAAAGAGTTGTGACTATTGGAGGAAAGAGGTATTTAAGAGAGACAAAGCAAGGAATAAGGAACAAATTGAGAAGACATTTTATTATTTGATTTCTACTCCTTGTGGAGCATGGAACTACAGTTCCAATTAACTTGAGGACAAAACCTCTCTAGGTCTTGTTCTATGAGAATGAAATACATGTGTCATTGTATGCTGAACACTGTTTTAATCCTACAATATTTATTTAGAAAATTAGGAATTCTAGCTACTCTATTTTTATTTTATTTCATGTGCTTCTAGAAGAGCAGGGAGATGGGTAAAATCAAATTCAAGTGGTCTTTAAAAATCCATACTGTGGGCTAATGTTCTCGAGTTTTTAAAAATAAAAATAGATTATTTTGGAGTAGAAAGGCATTGCTAGTTTACTACATATGTTCTCTGATAATTTTATCATTACATCATGTTTGTGCATTCATGGAACATTTTACACATAATTCTTCATTGAGCTTGTTTGTAAACGCTTCAAAGAACAACCTCTACAGAAAAAAAATCTTCATTATGTAAGTTTAAACTCAACTCTTAACCTGAAAACACATCCATTTTCCATGAACTTGTGAAAGAGCAAAATCCCACACATCCATTGTACTTCTTATATTGTTATTTCCAGCTTAAGGGCATGGAGATTTACTCACCAGCTCACCATTGCACTCTACTTCAAAAGCTCCAGTATTTTGAAGAAACGACTGCAGTGCGTTTCCAAGAAGCCAGGTGGTTGCAATAACTCCAAACTTTTTCTGTTTCAAAGTATAGTACCAAGGAGGTGGTACCATATATCCCAATCTTGGAAAAATATGATCCCCTGCAACAACAAACACAATACTACCAATTTGTAGCCCAGGCACTAACTTGCTGAGCATGCGTTTTGGTAGTGGTGGGGGATAATTTGAAAGTACCACATCAACACCAGGAAATGCAGTCTCTAACATTTTCTTTATTGTTAAGGCTGTGCCCCTGCAGATGAGAAAAATATATAATAATGAAATAGCCTCAAGAAAAGTGCACTGAAAAGTAACAGAAAATAAACAATCTCACTTAAGGGAAAAACCTGAGGTAAGAAACTAAAAATATGTGCTCGTCAACTCAATATATTTTGGAATATATTCTGTCGTAGATGAACAGGAGTACTATTAAAAATAATAATAAAAACATAAACCAATGAGAAGATTTTGAGTATGAAAACAAATTGTTACAATAAGTTGATAAATTCCCTAATAAAAAGTAGGATTATTAACTAGCTTATATTTTCTTTGTGTTGCCATACCGAGTAAAATGAAGGCATAAACTCTATTTCCTGATATTCTCTTTTTTTACTACAATACTCTCCCATGTCCATAGAAGGCTTAGGGTATCTTACTCTTTGTCAAGAGAGAGCCAAAGAGATATTGGGATTCAACAATAGCATTTTTAAAGGCAGTCCATAGTAGCAATAATCTGCAAAAAAATTGTGATTAATCACTGCTCACCACTGTGTGCAATCCGACTTCAGACCAGATCACTAATTTTTTTCCAACCAGGGGACATGAATTCTGAGGCAGATTTGGATTATGTCTTTATGCCCGACACATGAGTGTTTTGAAGGGTTTGGAGCTTGGTAAGTTAAAAACTAAAAACTCATGCTGATTCTTTGTTTGGAAGGGAGCAGCCCCAGTGGGCCCGGGATACAGCGCCCCTTGTGGGGTCCACAGGCAGCAGTGCTCCTTGCACATTCCCTGTTGTGATACAGAGTGGGGTAGAGGGGTGGCTCAAATTAAGGCCTTCGAGGCCACATGAACTTTCAAATTAAGGCCTTCGAGGCCACATGAACTTTCACAGGGGATCCACCCCTCTACCCCACTCTGTATCACAACAGGGAATGTGCAAGGAGCACTGCTGCCCGTGAACCCCACAAGGGGCGCTGTATCCCAGGCCCACTGGGGCTGCTCCCTTCCAAACAAAGAATCAGCATGAGTTTATAGTTTTTAACTTACCCGTATATGAAATTTTTACATACCAATGTTTTGTTTACACTTGGAAAAGAGAACTATCTTTGTTGCAAATTCTAAAGCATAAGTTAACATTCTTAAAATAAACTTTCCTAGAAACTACAAAGGCACTTGCTGTTAAAAAATGCTTTATGGTTAATACAAATTTCTCCCTTTTCATTTTAACTACATTATGGATTTTAAAGAGTTTTGTAAGAAATTAATTATCTAAATGATTACAGGCTTACAGCCAATGTAAAGCACCTGTATGAACATGACGAGCAGAATGATATATGAACTGTGGTACCAACTCCAGGTTCATCCACTGTTTCAAGCTCCTATAAGAAGAAATACACTTTGTCAGTATTCTGTTTTTCCAATGACAAAAATTCTAATTTCCAGAAGTAGAATCATGATCATATACTGCTCCTAAGTTGTAACAATGCTAATGCAACTAGGACTCTTATCGAAATCCTGCATGTATATATATAATACGGCCAAACCCAGCAGTACCAAACCCAAACCCAAACCAGCACCATAGCCAATAACCCATACAGCTATTGGACTAGTAGGCAATCCAATCCTCTAATGATGTGTCAGTAACATGAAATGCATTCAAGTAAATAGCTGTCCTTAAGTTAGAACCTTGGCCATACGTATCATATCTAAGCTCATTTATTGGTGTAAATGTTAATTAAATCACAAGGACATACCTACTCAATACATGAATGAACCTGTCAACACTACCGTTACACTAATCATTCAGGCATGTCCATAAAGATACTAACTCACAACCAGCTTTGGCTGGCTCTAAACTTTTCCAAAATGACTTTTTCTAACCATGACATACCAGGGGACCAAGTACACTTGCATTTTCAGTTTGCCATCCTCTTAGAAAACTCTTGAAAGATAAATAGAATAGCTAATAAGAGATTAGATTTATTTTGGATAAAACACATTCTTGGCAAACACAAGGATATATTTTGATATAAAATTCTGGTGTACCAAGCCCCCAGGGATAGGGCCAAACGGTCACGTGCTTTCAGTAACATCCCTCATGTCTCATTTTCGAATCCCAATTTATCCACCGCATGTGAAGTGGGGCATCTGTGCGCTGCACAGGGGTTATAGTGGCTCACCTTATTGTCTGAGCACTGACACAGCTGTTCCAGGTCGCTGAGCTACCAATTCCCCTGGTATCACAGAAAGAATTAAAAAATAATCTGATGTACCAGAGATTCACAGTTTACCCTTCATAAACCTCTTGGAAAAGGATATGGCTTCAAAAGTTCAAACTAACCCTTTTTAGCTAATCCTTCATGAAAAGATCCCGACCAGGGAGAACTTCATTATAAAATACAATGGACATGTTGAGTCACATCCAGGTAACAGCCTAGTTACAAAGAAAATAGTATGGATTATTCACTGATAAGATATAGCTCCTCTGTTGACACTGGAAAATAAAAAGGCCAAAGTGGACTGGCGAGTAATCAAACGCATCCTACAGCTGCAGATGGATAGAGTACAATACACCGAATTTATGATCATCAATAATAATAGAATGCTTCTTTTCAAATTGTAAGCCTCAATTGCACACTTTTAACATAAAATCTGATCATTATTCTTACACACCTGGTTTGTTTCCTACTTCTGACCCATGCACAAATCAAATCACAATTGAATGTTTTTACTTGCAAAAATGTCACTTTTGCTCAGTAGTTTCAAGTTTGGTTCTGCTTTGGAAAGCATCCCAACTGGCAGATTGACAAAGTTGGCATGCATCTGGAGCAGGTAAGAAACCTACTAGCCCTTTACAACAGCTCCTTTCCACAAGATTGGGTACTAAAAGGATGCGGATGCTAATATAACATTATTTTTGAAAGATGCATGGATTCACAGTTTATCCTGCATAAGCCTCTTGGAAAAGGATATGGCTTCAGACTGACCATTTTTTAGCTAATTCTGCATGAAAAGATACTGACGAGGGGGAACTTCAATAGAAAAGACAATAGACATGATGATTCCCATCCAGGCAACAATTTAATTAAAAAATAAATAATTTAGATTATCTGCCGATAAGATGTAGCTTCTCTGTTGACACTGGAAAATAAATAAGGCCAATGTGGACCAGCTAGTTATAACTGCTGCAGATGGCTAGAGTGCAATACATTGAATTTATGATAATCCATAATGATGGAATGCTTATTTTCAAATTCTGGAAGCTTCAATTTTAACAGTTTTAACATACTCCCTCACCACTATTCTCTCCAACCTGTCATGTTTCCTACTTCTGGCCCATGCACAAATCAATCACAATTTAATGTATTTACTTGTGGAAAAGGTCATCTTTGCTCAGTAGTTTCAATTTTGGTTCTGCATTGAAAGCATTCCAACTGGAAGACTAAAGAGATTCACATGAATCTGGAGCAGGTATGAAACATCCTGGAACTTTGCAACAGCTTCTTGGAGTTTCCACAAGCTTGAGCACTAACAAGATGAGGATGCTAAAGTAACACTATTTTGAAAGATGCAGAATATCCATGCTTTAATTCCTACTGGGGGTGATTGGGGCTGGTTTTGATACCCAGGTGACTTTGACAAAATGGATTACTCCTTGCCATGTCCACGAAGCCAAAAGTGTAGAGAGCATTTACTTACTAAAAAAGAGACACAGAACATAAGAAGCTACCTCTTCAAATTATTTGAATTATTGGTGCACCTTTTTCAAAAGTAATGTATGAATGTGGAGTATAAAGCTGATATATAAAAAGATCTGGTTTTGTGAAAGACTTCATGGCAGAGTGATCATAGCTAAGAGGACACTTGTGTTGCAGGTCCCAAAACAGTTGTTAGATGGTACCAAAATCTGAATATTATTGCAACTTTGGATTCCTCCCTAAAAATTATGCAATTTAAAAAAAAAACAGAACCTCATGTTGGGTCCACATGCAAAAGTTATGGTTTCCAGAAGAATAAGGGTAAAAACTGTTAAAAAAAAAAGAGGCAGTTTTGAAATTGCCCCCTACTGAAAAGAAGCAGTTTCTCTCTGCAACAAGGAAACAACACGTGTCATTCCAAATTCTTCTTTCTTTCAGATTCTGAAGACTTTTGGACTTCTGTTTGGGCTTGTGAGGCTACATATGTCATTGTAAATGCATTACAAACATCAATTTGAGAGAATTGAAAAGCTCATGAAGAGGAATTACATGGAAATCCATAGGATTTTATAGTTCCTAGTGAACAGTTTGCCACTGCAAGTTAATTTGACTTGTAAGAGAGCTGTGTTAAAGGTCTTAGGGACTGAAACCACTGAGATTCAGGCTGGTTATGTGCCCCAGTAGCCTAGGACTGTGTTTTCCATTGAAGTTGTGGATTTTAAGTGAGTGGTAGCTCATATTTTACTGGAGTTTTCTTCAACATGTGGGTTTCTCCAGGATAAATCCTGTATCTTCTCAATTGTGCATGGTGTTTGATCTCATTTACATTCTTTTGTTCAGTTTACTAATTGGCAAGTTTACAGCACTTCATTTCTTTCATAAATACAATGTTGATTAACTATACTATGGAATGTCCATCTTAGTTTTTGGATCAAAAACAAAGGTGTTCAGTATCCATCTTGAATCAATTCAATGCCAGATAAATGCCAATCAGGTGACACCCATCCTTCCAAATTCATTTTAGAAATGGTATTCCTCCATTCAAGAGCTACAGGGTTTTTCATTCCTAAGCCTATGTGGTTTAGGTGCAAATACTTTGTCATTGTGCAGGATACTCATGGGATGATCCTTAAGAGTGATAGCAAAGAGGACTTCCCAGTCACCCAGCAAGCCATGTCAAACAGTAAACTGAATTTAAGAGATTTTAAGGTAAGAAAGACATGTTATGAAGGGCTCATGTCAGTAGCATATTACCTTGAGTTGTGCCAAATGAGCAAAGACAATAAAGCTGTTAAAACAGATTTGCACCTCAAATTTTAAATAAAAGTAGAGATTAGTATATAAAACTCTATATACTTGCTAAAAACTTGGGGACAGAATAAAAAAGAGCCTTTAACATCCAAATGACATCATTGAGACCTGTAAGCAGCAATAAATAGCAAGACAATAGCTTTGCAACTAATTTGTATATGTATAAATATACAGCTGTATTTTGTGCCGATGCTCCACATGCACATGTATTCAAATTTTTATAATCACCTTGCTGTACAATAAGTGATAATTTGCACAAGAATTGAGAACATTGTGACATCTTGTAATGCAAGATTCCTGTTACAGATTTTCCCAACAAATTCCTCCACAAAAGCAAAATACAAGAGAACAACTTTGTCTAAGCTAGGAAAAGCGCGTAAACAGTAGTGATAAACCACATGAGGCTGGGAATCAAAACCCTGTGTTGTGCCAAGTTTCAAGGATGAGCATTAGGGGTAATGGGACATGTATCTCAGCTGCAGTAAGAGGATAGCCCTATATTTCAGTTAGGAATGGAGGGGAGTGATAAGGGCAATTCCTATAGAATCTCTAATTTTGTTTATGCTTCTAATTATATTTTAATTTTTAGGTTCTTTCATTGCAGTCTCCTTAATGAATAGTATGCAGTAACAATCATAATTTCTAACTAACCTCTTTAGACTGTATGTGGAATAATAAGGCTATAGTTAGATAGTCTTTGACTTCATAAAGTTGGATATTCTTACCTCTTTGTACGTTAAGGATATGATCCTTTGCATGCAATATGACAACAGTGCCATACATCAACTTAATCTGAGGATTGCAAAGCGAAGGAGTGAACAGATCAGCAACTTTTCACAAGCACAACTTAGACACAATCGAGTCCCAATGGACAGTTCACTAACTATGCAGGGGTCTAAAATTAGTGTAAACATAAACACAAAAACAATGTCACAAATGCTAAGACTGTCCATAGGCAGAACTTTATTTGAAACACTGCATCAGTCTTTGGACGAAATGCTTAAGAACATTTAATGCCACCATTCTTGTACATACAAGTTAGTTCTATTTCTCTCTCTAGCTGGAATATAAGGTAAAGAAGTTAGAATCATGAATACAATGTCATATCTGTCATGTTCCAACTCATGCAGATAGCTTCTCTTGTAGATAACAAACAATCTGAAAATGTCACTCCCATATATTATTATATACCCTTGTGTTTCACAGTATTGTTGATGAAGAAATTGATTGTACGAGAAGGCTTCTTCTTAGCTTTTTTTTCTTTACCCTCCCCTAAACATGTTATCAGTTTACCATCCAGTTGTCATAATCAACAAGAAAGACCTATGCTCTGTGGCCTCTCTGAAACTGAATAGAGCTTACTTGGCTTAATTTGGTCCTTTCCTAGCCTCAATAATGATTGAAGAGTTTAGATACAATTGTGATTACATGATACTGATGACAGGTTGTCTGGGGGCAGCTTTTCTTCCATATGGACAAAAACCTGGTTCAAAAAATTAGAAAATATGTAAACAGTTCTATAACATCAGCTAGCCTAACAGGACTGTTGGAGAGAATTGCATGATTTGTCATCTTAAGCAGGTCCATCAGCCAATTTTCTGTAACAGTTTCATCATAACTGATAAGAGTTACAGCCCTCCATTCTATATACCCTGGCTCAGTCCCAAATATCCAGACGTCACCAACTGGTAAAAACAAGTTGGCCTCCTAGCTAATTTTCATATCCAGCTTTGCGAAAGCGCTAGTATTATTTCTAACCAATCAGTTTTAAGAAATAAAATTATATTCATATCCATAAGTAACCAAAGAAGGTCAATGGGACTCAGGAAACAATGTAGACCTGAAGAAGTGGGTTAACAGTTACTGGTGTAGGAGGATGCCATTTTAATCAGGGTATGTACATAAATGAATAAGGGCACGGCAATATTAAATATAAATATAGTTGCGGGTATATGTAGGTACAGATCCTCATCCCTATAATGGAGATTCCTGGTAGCAGACAAGGTTACCGTTCAAATCAAGGTATGTAGGTAAAGGAATAAGGTTAACACTCCATTATATATGAAATGAATATGGTCGCCATAGGAGATGGGTTGGGGTCCTCGCCCCTCTACTGGAATTTTTTGGTAGGGGCATGGCGACGCCAGACAAATCAGCGTTAATGAGTAAATGAATAAGGATATGGCTATTTGATATATGCGTATAATCACCAGACGACGTGTGTACAAGATCCATGTACCTATACTGAAGTTTCATGGTCACTATGGGAAACAACCAAGAAAAAGACAGCTGTAGGGGACAAAAAATCACAAAGCAGACTGGAACAATTCACGCAATCAATTTTTTTAAAGAGACTTTTCTGGAATCACTGTACTTCATATTAATATATAGAAGTGTTTTTAGAAGCTATTGCGGGTTTCAATTCTAAAATGACCATCACAAGTTCAAAACACAGTTGCACAAACCCTAATCCTAAAATCTAAGAGGGCTCAGCCACCGTCCCCATGATGTTTTCAAACTCTAGTTTATAAAAACAAATTCAGAAATTGAATTTTAAGTATATCGAAAATGTGTAGAAAAAAATTGAGCTTTTCATTGGCAAGAAGGCAATTTAAAAAAAAACATTGTGTATGATTACCGGAATGGCGGTGGATTGGAGGACTTGTTTAGGTACAGGAATCGAATCCTCTCGATGATGTGCATGATGATGGTGGTGGGGACGTGGCTTAGGAGGCGGTGGTGTGAATGCATTCCATAAGTCAGAAGCCACCAGAAACGCACAAACCCCCAAGATAATCATCTGAGTTCTGTCCATTTCCACCATGAAAGAAATTCACAGACCCAATTCTGCGCAAAGAGAGATTTTTCTTTGTAACAAACTTTTGACCTCTCTTCGAGGAGACTTTGTTATACTCGCTCTAACTATAGGGAGACAAATGCTTTAATCCAATGCTATAATAATTAGAATGAATGAATGAAAGATTTTAATGACGTCCACGAGACTAAACAGTCTATGGGACCAAGACCCAAACTTAATTTTCTTTCATGCTTTTTTCTAAATCAGATCTCCTACTATTGATTTTGACTAGAAGGCTGGCCGTCTGGTTGATCTTATCCTCCTCGAATAACTGCTGCATATCATCCATACCCAAACTATTTGCATATTGTTTACGGATGTCTTCATAAGCTATGCAATCCAAGAAGAAGTGCCGCTCTGTCTCAACCACCCCCTTATTGCAGAATATGCAGGTTCTTTCTTCCCACGTTTCCTTAGGAGACTTCCATCTACCGGTCTCGCACCTAAGATGATGTGATCCTGTCCTCATCTGTGCTATTAACACCCTCGCTTTCCCTTTAATAGCAGCCCCTAAATACGTTTTTTCACCATGATCCTTTGTCGGGTTAAACTCTTTGATGTAGTATGCTTTTTTTCGCCCAATCTGATTTGACCACATGGCAGTCCTAAATTTTTCCTTCACGTAATCTTTTATTTCACTATTGGTGTTGGGACACTCTTGCAAATTGATGTCCCACTTGTTCAGCCACTTGTTGTTCTGCTTCATCCAAGTTTTCTTTCTACGGTTTAGCACCTCCTCCATAACCGCTTTGGGCCACCGGTGGTTGTCCATGTTTTCAATCTTCTTTAGATAACTTATCAACCGAGTTATCGCCGATGCCTCCAAGGGAAAAGCCCCCGCTTCAGCTAAAAGAATTTCATATGGGACCGTGGCCTTAACTTTGAGATTGCTTGTTATTAGGTGTTTTTGGATTCTTTCAATTTGTCTCCAGCTGCAATTTGACATATTGCTTCCCCACACTTCACACCCATAAAGTACAACTGGCGTGACAAGTAAACCAAAAAGAGTTTTCTTGGTTTTCCAATCCCAAAGTTCCGCTTTCCTACATCTGTTTTGCAGCAGGAAAAAGGCCTTCCACCCTCCCTGTATCCTTTTCGCCCGACAGGTCTCCCAGCTGAGCTTATGGTGAAAATCAATCCCAAGATACTTGTATTCTTTCACTATATCGAGTGGACTACCTTCAAAAAGAAAGATGTGTTGTTTTTCTTTTCTATTCAAAGAGAAAATCATGATTTTGGTTTTGGTGGTGTTCACTTGCATTCCCACTTCCTGACAGAAGTGTTCTAAAGCTTTCAAATGCTCTCTTAACCCATGAGCTGTTTTTGAAATCAAAATAAGATCGTCAGCATACAGAAGTAATTTCACTACATAACCTGCTAATTGGATACCGTCCCCTCCATCCTTGCTTAACCAAGCTTCCAACTTATCAATGTAGAGCCCAAAAAGAGTGGGAGATAAAGGGCAGCCTTGCTTAACCCCAATGTCGCTGCCAAAACATTCTGACATACCCTCACTTGTTCTGATTTTAGCATTAACCTTCTCATATAACCTGTGAACAGCTGCTCTAAACATATTTGGAATGCCTAATTCTTCCATCCTATTCCACAGTTTGTCCCTAGGCACCGTGTCAAAAGCTTTCTTGAAGTCAACGAAACAGCAATAAGCTTCCTCACCCTGGCAGTCCCAAATCTTCTCAATCAAGTGCCTAAGGGTGATGCAGTGATCAATGGTAGAGTGCCTAGATCTGAAGCCTGCCTGCCCCTCTGCCCTTTTGCCCTCATTTTCTGCCCAAATGCTGATCCTACGCTCAACCATGCTCCCAAAGAGTTTGCCAAATATAGGATTAACCATAATTGTGCGATAGTTAGATGGGCTATTGATATCACCACTTTTAAACAAAGGAATGACCACACTGGTAGTCCACTCCACAGGAAAGCCTTCCTGATTGACATTGTTGAAAATTCTTGTTATGAAAGGAGCGAGAGTTTCAATCCCCCACTTTAGAAATTCAGCCTGAATCCCATCTATGTCCTGTGCTTTCCCACTTGCTAACTTCTTTATTCCCTGTTTAATATCATCCACGGTGAATAGTTCCGTTGATGTGTTAACAACTGGAGGGATGCTTTTCTCATGGACCCGCTCATAAAGGAGCCTAGCATACTCTAACCATTGTGCATCAGTGATATTGTTCTCCACCTTCTCTTTCTTTTGCTGCAGTTCCCTCCAAAAGCCTTTAGGATTCTGCTTCCCAAGTGAGATTAGCTCCTTCCTTCTTTCATTAACGTATTCCATTTTTTTGGATTGCACTAATTTTACATATTTTTTCTTGTATTCTTTGTCCATATCACACTCCTTTAGCGATCTCTTGGCTGCCTTACACTCATCATCATACCACGGATTTGCCGGAAATGTGTTTGCAGCCCTCACCTTGGGAAAAGACCTTTTGCATGCATTTAATGCTTTGTGGATTATCGGGATCAGCAAACTGCTGTGAATATGGGCATCAGCCTCTTTAACAGAGTTAATCTCTCCCTCATTCTTCAAATCATGGAACTGCTGTCTAAGAACAACATTAAATATTTCTTTATTTTCCTGATTTATGAGGATTTTACCCTTGGGAAGGTCTTTTTTTTGCATGTGTTGAACTTGCTTGTTGTGCTGATTGATAGTAGAAACACGAAGCTTAACCCGAAGGGGTAAGTGGTCAGAATTCATCTCAATAGGACAGTCCTCTATGTCAAACTCCAACAGCCTAGAACCAAAACTTTGAGAGCAAACCACGTAGTCAACCACACTTTGACCGTTGTAGGTCTTGCACGTGACTCCCCCAGATGTCGGCCAATTTCTCACCCCGTTGCAAATAACCATGCCAAACAAACTACAAAGCCCAAGTAATTCAGTCCCAAACGAATTCACAGTGCCATTATCATCTTGAGATGTTCTTTCCCAATGGAAACCACCACCTTCCTCCAACCATAAAGGATTGTTCTCCCCTTTTGCTTCACTGCTCAACTGAAGAGACTGATTATTAGCTGTCCTTGCATTAAAGTCACCCATTAAAACCACATCTCCAAGAATGTTAAAAGTAGAGATATCTTTTTTTAGTGATGCATACGGATCTTCATTGTCTAAATTCCGCTTCTTATAAAACTTTGAATTTTTAGGAGCAAAGTAGCAAGCAGCTAGACTAAAAGTTACCCCTTTTTCAGTTATTTGCAGCCATATGTATTGTTTATTTATGTCTTCTTTTACACACTCAACAATTCCCTGCCACTTCTCAGCTATTAGCACTGCAACCCCTCCATGACCTTTACCTATTTCATTTCCTTCGTTCCACACTGAAACTTTCTTATACCCTTCGAAATCCGGAATTTTGCAGCCCTCATGTTCATGCGTTTCCGTAAGAATGATAATATCTTTCCCTTTTGCTATGGGCCCCAAACCAGGTCCTCTTCTCCATGGATATCCTCTACAATTCCAGCTTACAACATGTAGGTAGTCCTGTGGGGCCCTTAAATCCTATTTCTTGTTTGAGAAACGCTCACTAATTTGGGCTTTCCCGTTCTTCAACCAAGCCCATTTGCCTTCATTTCTTGCTGTTTTTACCTTCTCCCATTCCTTCCTTTGTTCTTCTTGTTGCTCGAAAGTCAAATCTTCATCTAAATAAATATGTGTGCCTTTGAGTAACCCCCTGTTTTTTAGGATCTTATTTTTATCTTCTAAATTTCTCAAAGTGACTCTTACATGCCTATCTCTTCCTCCATCTATCCTTCTCCCAATTCTACTAGCTTGCTGAATATGCCCTGTCCATTGCAGCTTATCTTTAAGGAATTCCCTTGTTAGAATGTCGATTCTCTCCTTCTCCCCGAAGTCCTTCAAACCTTTAATGATAATGTTTGTAACCCTGCTTTGTTTATCTTTTTCTTCTCTTAACTGTCTTTTAACTTGTTGTTCAATAATTCCTTTTTGCTCGTTTGATGATCCACTCACCGTTTGTGACCAAGATTTGGCCTCTTCTATGTGTACCCTTAACTGATTCTCTTTTACCTCCAAGTCTGCTAATGCTGTTTGGATCTCCTTTAACTCCATTATATTTTCTCCTCCCTCTACCGCTGATTTCTCGTTTTTTGCTGTTTTTAATTGGTCTAACTCTTGCCTTAGGGTGGTCAATTCTTGCTGCCCCTTCTCCATGTTAACTTGCAGATTTAAAATTTGATCTTGCATCATTTTATTATCCTTTTCCAGCCTACTGTTTGCTTCAATAATTATTTTAAATCTGCTATCTTCGTACCTCCCCTTTGTTTCTAGATCATCAAGTCTACTTTTCAGCCTCATGAGCTCTTCTACGTATAGTTCTGATGACCATAGCAGCGGTGAGGACGTGGGACTGTAGATTTCCTGAGATGCCTTTTCAATGACAATCTTGTTTATAATGGACTCTTCCACTTTGCCCATGGTCCCACCCACCATACAAAGATGCTCCGAAAGTACAAATGTTTTAAAATACCTTACATTGCCCTAAAGAGTTGAGGAGAGATATAAGCCTCTCATTTATTTATTTATTTATTTATTTAACTAGGGATTAAATTGTCTAGTTTAGATCAATCAAAAATAAGAAAATATTGTTCAAAAAATATTGTTTTAAAGTTTCAAATATTTTAATCATTCAAATTGATCATTTTTTAAACATAATAACATAATAAATATTTTTTCTCTATTGTGATTGGACAAATTATTCTTCTCCGAAAACAAATGAGGCAAAAAAACCTACAATCCAGTGACACTTCCCATTTGACAGGTTTTTCTCCTTTTATTGGGGGCAATTTCTTTCTCAAATAAAAAGTACTAAATATTGATCAAGTTAAGCTCTGTTTGAAATCTTAAGAAACCATTGAGTTAGTGGAATATTTTACATTCTCCTTCATAGGGAAATTCAAGAACAGGTCCATGTAAATGGCCTACCAAAATTCATATTTATTTATTTATTTTATTTATTTTTAGATAAGTGTTACCAAAAGACAAGGGGTAACGCCCAAATACATACCAACTAAATACATACTGCCCGTAGGCCACTTCGTTTATCACTAAGAACAACATCACTTTCATATACTATGTATCAATAGTTACCCCTAATTGCCAAAATAAACTCCTACCAATACTGTTAGAGAAAAGGAGACTGCACACCAAACAGACCAATGAACTCGCTGAGTATGAATCCACCTAAAGGCAACCTCCTATACCACCAAGCTATGGTTTAAAATAGCCAGAAGATTCCCCAGCTCTGTTAAATGCCTTAGACTATCAATACCAAGCCACGCCCGATCCGTATCCATAAACCGGGAAAAATCATCCATATTGTTGTTTTTGACTCCCACTCAGAAAACTTCCCAAGCATCCGCCATGAAGTTCTTTGCCACCTCAGCCTCAACACCCTCCACCCCCTCCTCCAAAGCCAGATCTGGATCAAAGAATGCTCGCAAGAAACTTACCCAACCACTCATTTCATAACTCCATAATGGCATTAGCTATACCAAATATATTGAGGCCAACAAAAATCATGTTAATCTGCACCGCCACCCACTCCTTAGATTTGTGTACATCTACCAGGGCCCTAAAGACAGTTTCATATACTCTACCGTCACACCAATGTTGACTCACGCCTAATACCTTCGAAACAAATGCAACAATTGCATTATAAACTTCTCTGTTCTGAGGCACAAAGAGACGATAGCATTGATTTGCTAAGGGCTCCTTGACACAAGCACAAGCGACACCAAATTGAAAAACCATGTTTGATAATTCCTTGCTGACGCCTCAAACAAGAAATCCTAGAGCCAAATATAGTCAAACTAAACCCACATAACCAACTGAGAATAGAAAGGTCCAATGGTCCGTTCCAACAAAGACCGATTAACACAAGGCCGAATTTGACATACCAAACCAACGCATGGCTTGCGGGAGACAAGAAGTCGCCAGTTCCAGTTTGACATAAACAAGAAATCGGGTAGAAAGATCAACCGTATGGCACGTCATAGTCCAGAATAGTACTAAGTTACGAATCCTCCTGCCATTGACAGTCCAGATCGCACAAATTATAATTCATATCCACTTGAGGGTAACCTTAGCCACTTCTCCTGGTCACTAGCCACCATATCCTGAAGTTCGTTCCAACATTCTGCCTTGGAATCGATGATAATCTCATCCACTTTCCCTACCCCAGCATTCGCCAGATAGTCGGCAGCTTTATTTGCTTCTCTAAAGGCGTGTCCTAACTTAAAGTTTTCCAATTTACCTATAAATTCCTTGATTTGGACTACCCAACAGTCGAGCTTCCAACTTGGAGATCTGCCATTTATTATTGCTTGGATACAAATCATTGAGTCTCCCTCAATTTCAATTGACATTATTCCCTTACTGACACATAATTGGACTCCCATTAGCAATGCTTCAAACTCTGCAACATTATTAGAACACTCCCCCAATTTTTTGGAGGTTGCCCAAACACATTCACCTGCACAGTCTCTAATAATACACTTGGCTCCCGCAGCACCGGGATTCCCTTTCGCTGCCCCCATCGAAATTCAATTTCCAAGGAAGCTCCACAGGCCCCTGCCAACACACTGATTTTTTGTCAACCTTCTATGTTAAGGGGGTGCAAATCTTTGGTCTTCTTAAGCTATTCCACGCTTTCTGAATTTCTTCATCCCATCTTGTGAACTTCGAGTGAGATTTCAATCTTGTCATGTTATTTGCCACCTCGATAATTGTGACCTTCAATTTTTCAATTAACCTGTTATTTTCAAGTGCTTCGCCTCTAAAAATTCTCCTATTCCTTTCTTTCCATTTATGCCATATTACCAATGAAGGTGCCAGCACCCATAGGCTGTGCCAATAACCATTGCTATTGCCCATCTTCCATGTGTTAAGGAATTCACACAATTTCTCCTATCTCGGGCCAGGTATTGAAAATGAATACTGAAGCCAATCCCAACATTCCATTGCAGTAGGACATGAAAGAAATAAATGGTCAACATCTTCTTCATTGTGTTCGTACAGAACACACCAAGTTGGGCCTACAATTCCCATCCTTTTTAAATGATCCATTGTTAAGCACCTCTTATGAAAGACCACCCAAAGAAAAGCACCAGCTTTGGGAAGCACAACTTGGTCCCAACATAATTTCGCCAGCCAATCTATTCTTGCTCTAATTTCCACCTGAATTTGATAACCCAATTTTGCAGAGTACTCTCCAGATTTTGCCCCACACCATACAATAGAATCTTCTTCTTTGGATATCAAAACAACCTGATTGATTAATTCATCTGTGATAGCCTTCAGTTTCATATGATCTAAATGCAAATGCAACAAACTTTTCCATTTCACCCTCCCGCCTTCCGGGTAATCTTCTAGATTAAAATACCTAGCAACTTCAGTACCCCCATCTTTCTCCAATTGTCCTACTTCCAATTCTAAATTGAATTGCTCGACCAAACTCTTGTAGTCATTCCATGAATTAGTCCAAAACCTTGCCAGCTTGTTGTTTCCAATTCTCCATGTTATATGTCTTGTGATCAATGAATGGCATTTGTTAATAAATTTCCAAAGTGCTGAGCCACCCCTTATTGTGCCTGCTGTCAAAATCCTAGACGAAGAGTCATTGTTGAGGTATTTGCTTTGAGCTATGCGACACCACATTTTCTTCGGTTGTCTATACATCTTCCATACTAACTTTGCGCCCAAAGCAGTGTTTTGCCTTCCAATACTCCTTAGACCCGCACCACCCTCGATTTTAGGCTTGCAAGCAATGTCCCACCCAATAAGTGGGATTCGCTTCACTTCATTTGACCCTTCCCATAGAAATATTTTTAGAATCTTCTCTAGATCCTCTTCTATCTTCTTTGGAGCCTCATAACAGGCTAATGTAAAGATTAGAATAGCCAAGAGCACAAATTTAGTCATGGTCAATCTACCCGCCAAGGTTAGCCATTTGTTTTTCCATGAAAGCGCCTTAGTTTTACATTTACTCATAACTTCGTTCTAGTGCTTAGATTTACAAGCCATCAAAAATCTGTACTCCAAGAAACCCGGTAGGGAGCTTGTCAACTTTGAACCCCAGAACAACAGCAATAGCATTTTGAAGATGAACCTTTGTGTTGAAGAAGTATATTCTTGACTTCTCTTTGTTCATTTTTTGCCCTGACTGTAGTTCATATTCATCCAATGTTGCTTTGATAAATTTAGCCTCCCACAAACTAGCCTCACCAAACAAGGTTGTATCATCTGCAAATTGGGTGTGGGTCATTGGCTCAACATTCGAAGCCACTGTGATACCCCTCCATTCCAGCTGATGGCAGTGCCTCTTGATTACACAGCTTAGAACTTATGCCATTATTACAAATAAGGTAGGGGATTCCCCTTGATGCAAACCATTGAACGCCCCGAAGAAACCATGCATTGAACTGTTTATCAGAACATAAAATCTTACCGAGGATATACATTGTTTGATTAGTAGACACCAATGACTGTTGAAACCCATGCGTTGCATAACTTTAATCAGGAATTCCCATGAGACTTTGTTGTATGCTTTGCAAACATCCAACTTAATCACCATGCCAGCAGTTTTGTCTACTTTTAGCGAATGCACCACTTCACTAATGAGAAGAATACTGTCAGTTATCTCCCTCCCCGGAATGAAGCCAGTCTGCTCAGGAGCAATAATCTTCCATAGTATTTTTTTAAGTCTGTTTGTTAATACTTTTTCCAGTACCTTATAAACAATATTGCAGAGAGAAATTGGCCTATAATCACCAAAGGTTCGACATTCAGTCTTTTTGGGAATAAGGGCTAAAACTGAATTATTGATATCCTTGACAAATCTCCTTGACTTCCTGAAGTCCTCAACCATTAGCCACAATTCCGACCCTAAGAAGCCCCAGCAATTTTGGAAAAACTAAGCAGGAAATCCATCCGGCCCAGGGGCCTTGTCAGGATGTAACTGAAATAGGGCCGCCTTTACTTCCTCCAATGAAACTGGTTCCACTAACATGGCGTTGTCCACGCTATCCATCCTTCTTTCTATTGCGTCCAAAATGCTCCCCTCACCACAAGTTCCAGTATATTCCCCTAGCAATTTTTTAAAGAATGCCTTTGCCTCTAACCCAATGTCTGTAGTGCCATGTTTCAAGGAACGGTCCTGCGAGTAAATTGATTCAATTTTGTTTGCTACTCTTCGGGCCAACACTGAGGCATTAAATTTTTTTGAATTCGAATCACCATCTGAAAGCCAAACTTCTCTTGATTTGTCCCTCCAGAATATTTCTTCCATCTTGAGTATTTCTGCAAGTTCGTTCTTTAGATCTTTCTCACGCACAAATTCCTCGTTTCTCATTCCATCTCTGATCACCTTCTCATTTAAAGCTTGCAATTCTACCTCCACTCTTGCCTTCTCTAAGAATATATTCAGAAATTTGTCCTTGTTCCATTCTTTAAGTTTATGTTTCAGATACTGCAATTTTTTAACGATTTTAAAACTAGCCAAACCCCCGACATGATATTCTTTCCACCAGATTTCCAACAACTTCAATAGTTTATCATCACGCCACCACATACTCATGAACCTGAATGTTGACTTTGGGAGGTTCAATCCTTTACAAAGGTTAAGTTTGACAGGAAAGTGATTCGAAATGGAGTTTGGCAATATGTGAGCCTCGATGGTTGAGCAGAAATTGCGCTACCCTGGTGATATCATGAATCTATCCAATCTCTCTGATATTACCGTAAAATCCTTGCACTGGTTGGTCCATGTGAATACACCATTCGAGGTTTGACAATCATCCAATCCTGAGCAAGCAACAAACTTCCTGAAATCTAACATTACTTGAGTTTTAGACCTTATCCCTCCACTTTTTTCAGAGATCTCTAAAACCACATTGAAATCGCCTCCAACAATAATGTTTGAGCATGAATGATCGTTAATGAAGCTCAAGACCTCCAACCAAACTAAAGCTTTCTCCTTCGTTCCAATAGGACCATAAATGTTGATGAGAATGAATGAAAGGTTGAGACTCATACTAAAAACTTTCGCCGCTAACCAATTCACTTGTGAGCACAAGACTTTTACTGAGACTTCATTTTCCTTCCAAATTAACCCAAGACCCCCTAAAGCACCAACCGATTCTTGAAAGAAGCCATTCCATGACCTGATGTATTTCAAAAATGCCCCTGCCTCAATTTGTGACAACTTAGTTTCTTGTATAAGAATTACATCGCTTACACAATTTTGCAACTGATGCCTAACCAAGCGTCTTCTGTCAGGGGCCATTAGGCCCTAACATTCCAGGTGGTGAGCTTCATTGTTTCCCAAGGGAGGCCGATCCTCCCTTGGTACTTAAGAATTCTTTGATGCTGGGATAATTTCTAACAATTGCCTCTTCTTCCCTCAATTGTTTGAATGATTTTTTGCCTCAGGATTTTCTTTGTTTTCTAAATTTTCCCACACCCAAATGCAGAATTGTAGTTTGAGTAATACTTCTTTCATCAATAATATCTAACTCATCTTCAGGTTCCATTTAAGCATCAAAATATGTCAAAGGAGTGTATTTTTCCATCTAAACTTCTTTCTGATTGTCCAATTTCGCCATTTCTTCTGGGGGCTGGTGTGACCTGGGCACATTGATATGATCTTGATCTGTGCACGACCCCACAAATTCCTTTTCCTTAGAAAATTTTGATCCCGACTTTGGCACACTTGTCACATATGGAACTATTTGTATTTTATTCATCATTCTATTACTCTCCCTTTCCACTCACCTAAGTTCCCTTTTTCCTTTCCCGATTTTGCATGACATCTCATTATGCATGCTTGAACCACATTTAAGGCATAACTTTTTATCCTCTTCTATTTCAACAACTTGGTTCCAGATTTCTCCTTCCACTTGTAATTTTATTGATTCAGGTATGGTATTGATTGCAACGATCTGCAGCCTTGCATATTTATATAAATCACTATCTATGATATCCATATCGATGTCCAACAAAGTACCTAGTGATCTTCCTATCTTTTCCAAGCAGCCACCATTCCAATATTCAAATGGAAGGTTGTATAGGCGAATCCAGACTGGTTGGTCATACGGCTTGAACTGGGTAGGATCAAATTTTTTTTCCCAGGTTTGCATGTAAAGCAAAAATATTCCCATATGCCACACGTCGCCCTCTGCTATCTTTTTCATTGACTCTTCGTCTGCAAAAACCACCATAATTTTTTTTTTTGGCAGAAACCTAAGTAATACTTCTGTCTTCCATTCCATCTTTATCCAATCTCTAATCTCTGCCCTACTGGGACTACCTCCAATGAAAAGACAAATTAGAGCGAAATCCCCTAAAATTTTCACGTCATTCTTTATTTCATGCGATATGTCGATCAGCAAAATTTCCTGTACTTTTGATGTAATAGGGTTTCATTCATTCTTTGGATCCTGGTTCCCCGCAAAGGCATTCCTTCCTTCGTTGCGAAATATTTCTTTTTTCCTCCATACTGATTTATTTTGAGTTTTATGGTAATGGAGCCCTAGTTGCGTGGCCTTCTTACCAGCATTGCCTCGCCATTCTTCTCTTGAATCATCTGAAGGAGAATCGTGTTGCACATAGACAAAACCCTGAGCTACCTGGTCTTCACATGAATGCTTCCGGAGTTGCGGATGACAATGATCTACCCAATCTCCATTGGAAAACACCCATTGTGGGGTATGATTATCATCCAGCGACACTACTATCTTTGGCTTTTCCCTAATCACTTCGTCCGCCCAGCTTTCCCTACCTTCGCACTTCAAACCTGAAACCACCGTGCTCCTCGCCATCGCCTATTGATTTTGGGGACCTCCAAAATTCATATTTATTGTTGTCAAATGAATTTTCATAATATAAATATATGGAATTAATTAAAATATTAATATTTTTTAAAATTATAAATATTTTGGAAAACATAACCTAGATATTTTATACATTTTTTCTTGTCTTTTTTAGATTAAAAATAATTTAAATTAATTAACTTTATAATATATATGTGTGCTAATAATTTTATTTTTTAGATTTTAATATTTATATGATATAAATATTAAATATATATTATTCAATTCATTTTATAAGTATATTTATTATTATTTATATATCACATATTAATAATATGATAAAAGGATTTACATCAATTTAACATTTTTAAATAAGAAACTCAAAATTTTAAATTTAAATTTCAAAATTCAAATCCATTTAAATAACACATGTTCCCTATCAAATTTAGAGCACATACATAGAGACAAACAAGTTTCAAATAATGTAATTTAGGGAGATCAAGTGTGTGAGTTACAAATTTAGATTCAAACTTCAAGTTCAATTCTACATACATAGAGATCACTTAGATGACATTAGAAATGAACCAAAATAGTACACAATCAAATTCATAAATTGGTGATAATCATTAAATTTTTAAATTATAACGTATGAAAAATACATTCCTAATATTTGTATAATAGATATTTTATCAAATTTAGAGCTAAATACTTTTAGACTTAATTTTTTTCATATTTACTTAACCTTTTTATTACAGTACTATTTATTTATTTAATTAATTAACCAAATACTTATGAAAGGTGCGCTAATTTATGCACAAAAGAAAATTATAAAAGAAATCTTCTTAAATTGTAATACCAAAGGTATGTAATTGTAATCTTATCCCTAATAAATTCCTAACCCTAACATTAATTGTAATTGACCATTTATTGAACTCTAACCTTAACTCTGAGCCCTAATTAAATTATAACATTAATTCCAGACCTTGATCTTAACCATAACAATAACCATAATTAAACTCAAAATTTTAGCCTAATTAATCCTAACATAAAAATTATGGACATTATTGTTCAGGAAACAAAAGGTTTGTTATTAACAGGTATGCTCATACAAAAGAAAATAATTGTTTATACAAAAAAAAAAATAGTTATACATAAGTGATCAAATGGTTTTCATATTTGACAACATTTAAATCACCTTTCCTTATCATTGTTAAAAAAGATAAAACAAAACCGCTTGCTAGCATTTGGAGGAACTTTGCAACAATGCGGCCTTGTTTTTATATGGGTAAGGAGCTTCCTTTTTTAAAAATATGGGTTAGGATTTTTTTATATGTTGTGTTAAAGCAAAAATAAGAATGAAAGTTTCCAATAGGTAGTTAAAAGGAAAAACAATATAGATAGATAAAACTTACTCATAAGAATTGCAAGAAAAATATAAAAAATTATATAAACTATACAATAGTCTTACATTGATTAAGCTTGTTATCAAGCTGAAACTTAAAAACGTGTTCCTTGAATTGTTGAAGTTAGTTCATGGCCTTCACATTCTTCTTGCAAAATAGTTGGAGCTACAAAAAAGAAAAGTCACCTGAAAAAATATATTAAAGTAAAGTCATAGAGTACCAACTTCTTGATGACAATTGTTGCAAACCAAAAACAAAAACAACTTCTTTCCAATTTAGATCATGATCAAAAATTGCAAAAAAGTCTCTAAACATAGCATACCATTGCTTTTTAACAAATAAGTAATTCCATAAAATATATTTCATCCTTTCAAAACCTTAGCAAAAAGGGCAGATGATTGGTTGAACCATAATTTAACATGCCAATTGTTCTATGAAAATAAAGTCTCTATGTTTTAACCTCAAGTAAATAAACTATATTCAATTCCCATTGCAATAAAAATTTTCTTTCCAAAAAGAGAATAATGAGCACATTTTACATAACAATGTTCCAAAGTATTGATTTCATTCTCAATATTAAAATATTACATTTTACAAATTTCCAAACATGGAATACAATGATACATACATAGCTTAACTGAGCTTCAATAGCAATAGATACGAATGGTCTAGGTAGTCCCCCTCAAATCTTGACTGTCAACTGATGAGGAGAAGCATCACTCAAGTGTTTTTCTACCAACCACAGAATTAATGTGGTCCCCCGCACACATCTTCCACATATGGTAAGATGGCCCTCCCTTCGATGAAGAGATTGGTATGGTAACCTCAAAACAATAGCCTTCCTGAGCTTAGTGTTGTGTCCTACATACTTAGACTTTAATACAATGGCTACAACCTATTTGTATGACAATTCTCAGCCTAGTATACTATAATGGATCATAGTGAACTGACAGTGTAATCAATGGCTACTTACACTACTTTGTCCAAAGTTTCATATATAAAAGTGTCATCTCTTCACCCAATACCCTTAGCTCGATTTGGATTTTGACCATTCATATGGGTGATCCCACAATATTGTTTTACAAGTTTTGGCCAAACTGGACAATGAATTGATTTTTTCTAACTAAATCTTCACTTTTGGGCACCTATTGTGGTTAAACCGTGAGGAATTTGAAGATGATGCAAACTAGTGATTTGTGACATTTTGTCTATAGATTCTAAATATATTTTTTTCAACATTTTTGGAATCAGATTGCACTTCTTTTTCCATCTCCTTTGAAAACTATTTTTTTCAGTAAACACCATTTTTAAGGAGTGATGTTCACTGTATACAACATAACTTTTTTTCCATGAAGGATAAAATTCTATTTTTTCAAATTTAGATTTGTAACTACGATATCTAGCGTTTTCATTTGGTTTCATAGTGTTTTATTGAATTTTTTTCCTTAATCAAGTTTCAAAGTCAAACCAATTACAATTCAAACATAGGCGGACTGTATACAACATAACTTTTTTTGTATGTATCGAAATTCAATTTTTTTTTATTGGATTAAGGACTTCAATATCTAGTGCACTGATATTTTTCAATTTTTTTTTTATAATCTGCTATTTTTCTACATGTGCAGAACAAAGATCTTGATTTTTGGTGAAAAACTTATGTTTAATCAAACTAAAAAAATAAATACATAATAAAACCAAAACATATTAAAATTATATTTGTTGGGTAGCTCGTTTCGAGGACTACCATCATCCAGTTGGGTCTATGAAGTTGACTTCCTCCATTTTCATCCTCAACCCGAGCTCGAAGGGAAAAATTATGGAAAATTTGGTTCTAGAGGGGGAGAAGGGGGAAAAGGGGGGTTCGAATGAACTTAGGTTCAAGAGAACCCCCCTTTCCACTAAGTTTTCCTTTGTTTTTCATTCTGGGAAATGTGGAATATGATGGGACCCAACATTAAATAGGTTTGCTTGAATGGGGGTTCGAGTGAACCCCTTTGGGTTCGCTCAAACCAAAAGTTCATTCAAACCCCCAAAAACCAAAATCTTCTCCATGGGGGTGTTTTTTGCAATTTTCCTTCCTCACTAGAATTATAAACCAGTTTTGTGGGTTTATGATGTAGAGGAAGGTGTAAACCTTCTCAAAATGACTCACAAATAAATATTAGATCAACTTCAAAATGGGTTTCAAAGAACTCATCAAAATTACACCATATGAGCATGCCCTACCTTGTAGCATATGCAACCTGGTTTAAGCCACTTTACACTCAAGATTTCCACCACTCGCTACTACTTAATTAGCCTACTTTTACAAAGCAACCCCTCTCTAACTTTATCCCCTGATTAAGAAACTTTCAACAGTGTCTCAAATTGTCTCAAAACCTAAGGATTTTCAAGGTCCTAACCTTCTATGACACCTCTAAATCCCTGATCACAAAACCCTCCATAACTTGCCTCAAAACTAGGGCTTCCTGGTTCTTGGCCTTCCACACACTTCCAGAACTTGTTTATTGACCCTACACCATTAGGAAAACATATTTATACTATCCCAACTCAAAAAAATACCCCTCATTAAGGCAGATCTTCTACTGCTATACCATAGCCTCCATCTTCAAGCACCTTTCACTATCAAATCTTGGTGTACACCGTTTGATTCTTCTTTCCTGCACTTTTAGATTATTAGATTGGTATGATACATGTTAAATAGGATCCATTTCACAATTTTCAGTCACAAACTCTCATGAAATGGATCATTACTTCATGATGACTCTCAAAATCAATGAAAAAACAGGGTTTTCCTGAGGATAGTCAATATATTATGAAAATAAATTGTTATTACTACTTATCAAGATGTGAAAGAGGTTAAAAAAATGTAAAATAAAGTCCCTAGATCATCCAATAGAACATTTCATCAAGAGGATTCAAAGATTCATCAAAAGAACTCAAGAAAATGCAATAAAACTGTGTTTTTTCACTTTTTCCATAAAACAGTCCGTACAGTCCCTTCACCAACTGATCAAACTCCATAAAAATGATTATTTTGGAGTTATAGAACCATTCCCCAATTGATCCAACCATTTTGGATTGATTACAATGCATAATTACCTCAAAAACACCTAAAACTCATTTTGCCGCCTAAAGTGGATTTTTGAAAATTTGAATTTCCAAACTCTTATTCTATTAATTCCTATTAACTAGAAACATTAAAAATAAATACATTATTATTTTTCAACCTTATTTGACACCATTAAAGCATTATAAACCTATCTAACCTCCTAGAACATGATTGTTCCCTTTATATTGCATTTTGGTCCTAGGGTCCTTATTAGGACCCTTAGGACAGTTGACTCTCTTATTACATTTATCCTTTCCAAATGCCATTATAGGCTTCAAAAGGTCATAGTTGATGTTTTGATATGCTGGATAGGTCCTCCTGACCCTTGCAAACTCCTTACCCTTGAACTGACTCCTAATGAGCTTGGGTGCTCCTGCACCAGTTTACCCATATGCTATGCATAGGCAATTCCCTCCATTGGGTAGTCTTTAACCCTAGGAACAACCTATTTCTTTTATGAATATAACATGTCTACTATGTATTTTCTTTGTGTAATCTAATCCCTTCTTTGGATAATCTAATTCCAAGGATAACATATGAACTATTTATAGTTCAAATTACACAAATAACTTCATAAGCTACTTTAAGCTTCTTCTTTTCTTAGTATATAATACTAATGAACGCATCCACTCCATAATATGGCATATGTACATACACTCATATAAAACTCATAAAAAATAAGTGCAACAAGATTCCTTAAATTCCATATAAGTAACATAACCTTTCCCTATTCTAGCTAAATAATATACTTTTCCACACAAGTCAAATAATGACACTTAATCTTTGCAACTTAGCATATAAAGCATAAAAGTGTAGAATCCACATGCATGTTAAACACTAAATTCCAATTGAACAATCTGATTCCCAAGCTCAGTCCTCCCAAGAACAACTTACAAACTCTTCTTTGATTTTCTAAATCCACTCTCAAAAATTTCTCTAAATAACTCTTACAAGTCTCCTCACAAATAAACTCTCAGCTCAAAACAAGAATATCTCAGATAAGAAGTAGTAGAATGCAAGTGAATTTTGCATCCAAATGAAGTAAAAGGAACTCCTATTTATACAAAACATGAGCTTTTGTTGTGTACAAACAAGCTACTCAAAATGACACTTCTCAACTCCTTAGTTTGACTCAACAATTAAACAAAGAACGTAGCAACATAAATCGATGCTCTTCGAACACATACACATCCATGGGAATAAGTCACCTCATTCCTCAAGAAAACAAGAAAGATGTTTAAAAATGCAAGGTAATGGTCTCCTATAGGTCGACTTATTTGGCCAGCTCTATGTTGACCAATTCATACTTGCACATTGCTTTACCAACTGGAAATCGATTTACAGGTTAAAGACTTCTACTTGATTTACACAGTTCATAATTTGGCTTACACAATTCATAATTTGGCACCACCAAAACACCACGCTTGGACTATCTTTTGGTTCATTGTTTTCTCCAATGACTAAGTCAAGGTTATTCATACATTTCAATTTTGGCTTTGCTTCACAAGTTTGACTTTGTCTGTCTTGCACAAATGACACATCAACATTGGCTTACTTATCCTTGTGCTTCACAACACTATCATAACTTTTAAACAACATGTTAAAATGTTAACTCACTACCTTAGCTTTGTGTGCAGCCCTTTATTTACCATGATTTATTCATTAATCATATGCTATGCATATTTTATCATTATTAATGCAATATATGCAAAGTTCATATGCACAAACTTATATGTTATCTATGTGCTATAATAATCAGCACAATGTATTCTTTAAATTGACATATATATTATATAATATATATACATAGCATATAACACTAACATGTATATATATATATGTGTGTGTGTGTGTGTGTGTGATCCCACAATAGTGGTTTACAATTTTTGGCCAAACTGGACACTGAAATTATTTTTTTAAACTAAATCTTCACATTCAGGCACCTATAGCGGCTAAACTGCGAAGAATTTGAAGATGATGAAAACTAGAGTCTCGTCACATTTTGTCTGTAGATTCTAAAAATATTTTTTTCAAAATTTTTGGAATCAAATTGCCCTTCTTTTTCCATCTCCCACGAAAACTAGTTTTTTTAAAACAACATTTTTAAAAAGTGACACACACCGTTTAACGCATAAATTTTTTCCATGAAGGATAAAATTCTAATTCTTTTAATTTAGATTTGTAACTCGATATCTAGTGCTTCCACTTGGTTAGATAGTTTTTTATTGAATATTTTTTCTTTAATCAAGTTTGAAGTCAAACCAATTACAATTTAGACATAACGCATTTCATTGTATAACACAACTTTTTGTATATATCGAAATTCAATTTTTTGTTGGATCAAGGACTTCAATATTTGGTGCCTCCATATTTTTAATTTTTTTTTTTTGATAATGCTTTTTTCCACATGTGCGAGAACAAAGACCTTCATTTTGATGAAAACCTATGTTTAATAAAATTAAAAACAAATACATAATAAAACCAAAACATATTAAAATTATATTTTTTGGATAGCTTGTTCCGAGGACTACCTGATTCAAGTTGGGTTTGTAGAAAGATTCCTCCATTTTCATCCTCAACCCGACCTCTGAAGTGCCAAAATTTAGGTTTTTTTGTGTCTCGGAAAGGGATGAGGAATAAATGGGGTTTGAATGAACTCCTCTAGGGGTTCATTCGAACCAGGGTTCATTTGAACCCCCCTTCTATAAGGGGTTTTGATGGCTTTTTTGGCAGGAAATTATTAGGAGGGTTCACCCAAACCTAGGTTCTAGCCGAACCCCTAATGGGGGTTGAACCAATGGGCATCTGAACCCCTAAAATCAATTTTTTTGCTATGCATTTATTTTTTGTGAGTTTTCCTTCCTCACTTCAATTGTAAACCACTATTGTGGCTTCACCCATATATATATATATTCCTTGATTTAACAAATTCATTAAATAAGTCATTCGATATTTGAATGCATATAATCATGTTATCATTTCGATATATAATATCATATGTATATATCTATATACGCGTATATATATATGTATGTATATGTATATATATATGTATATATATGTGTGTGTGTGTATATATATGTATATATATATATATTGATATACTCGTATGGACATTCCATTACATTGACACATACATGTATATCAATATACATATATATATATGTATATATGCATATATCACATATATACATTTGCTTATACAATCAATCACATATATTTGCTAACCTATTGACAGACATATATGCACTAAGTGTATATATATATATATGTCTCATTGTCCATTCGATACCCTCATACATATGGGTAATTTGTCTATGAGCATGCGTAGATACGTCTATCTGCATATACTCATGTACGCATTTACTCAAGTGTGTGAGTTTATCCTCGACATGTACATGTATACATAGATATACATTTCATGTATATATATCTCATCGACTAAATATATTCATACAAGGAAGAACTCACATGCACCAAGCACTTATCACAAATCAAGAACACTCACAATTGAAATCATAACCTTATCTAATATATGAACAAACCAAACTAAGTAACTTACCATTTCCTAACACTATGACTCAACTGGTCCCTACTATATGTGAGTGTTTGAAAGCTCAATTAGGCTTCATTAAGGGTTACCCGAACAATCACTTCTCCTGAGTGATACTTCCCCTCTCTTCTGGAGGCTTGATCCTGTATCTACATTCAACTTAGCACATTGCAATAGTAGTTAGTTGTTCATCAAAAAAATCATTTGCATTATATGTTTCATAGACAGAATATCAAATTCAATCACCATTCATTCTACATATTCATTCCATTATAAACATCAAATCAAATTAGCATTCATTCATCATTTTTCCCAATGATACAAGTAAATAAAGTACAAACACATGTATTTTAATCACAATTACAAACACATTCATATATCAAAGTATTTTTAACCATCTTAGTAATAGTAACTAGGTAAATACACAATGAGGTGTAACACATAATACATTTCAATCTATCCCCAATAGGTAGATTGCAATGTAGTATTTTTCAAGTCGGCACTTGAGTTTTAAAGTTAGCTTTAGATTTCCATATTTGAGCACTCATTTTGGTCCAAAATTTGGAATTAAATTTGCATTTCCATTTATGATTTAGACAAGGAGTAAGAGGCCAGCTAGGAAGATTCTAAATATAAACCTTCTTTAGAGGAAAATAATTAAAATGACTAAAGCACAACCATTTCCAATCTTTAAAAAAGTTGCATTTCCTTGGAGAACATAGTTTCATAGAAAGCTCAAGAGGAACTAATGACTGAACAAAACTCAAGAATTATTTATATTTATTGCTCAACCCAAAATTTTCTTTGATATTGGTCCATGAGGCCCAATCAAACATATTAAAATCTCAAATTTCTTTAAATTGTTGAACCCCTTTTTAAACAAATTTTTAGGCTGATTGAATAAATAAAATTAATTAGTAAATAAGTGTCATGTTGTGGTGAGTGAAACAAAGAAAATGAGAACCCTAGGTCTAATGTGTAAATCTATTCCATTCATTTTTTTGTGGGGGTGTGTGTTGTGTGGGTCTTTTTTCTATTGTTTCATTAATATGAAGATCAACAAGGTGTTTAGATTGACTTACCATGGAGGTGATCCAATCAAACTTGGATATGCATCTTTTAGAGTCGTGGAATGAATTTAAATTGATTTACTTGAACTGACCTAATTAGACTATGTGCCATAACAAAAAAGTGCAAGCTTCCAACAATTGACAAACTGAAACAAAGATTTGCAAGCAGATCTAGGAAGGATAGAGTAATGTGTACTTCTCATGAAAGTTTGGTGTTAGCTATTGTAGGAGGACAAAGTCACCCAAGGGTGTTTGTGTCCTTGTAGGGGTGTACTGGTCTATTTTTGTAGTCCTTTGATGGTAGATCTGAGACCCCTATTTATGCTTGTAGACTTGTTGGATCACTATCAGATAATTTTGTAGGTGAGTTTCCGTGAGTTAACAAGGTGTAGGGTTTTGAATGCAACAATGGATGAATGATCTTCAAACTTACTTCAATCCTCTTCAAACCTAAAATTTTCACATTCAAAGAGAGGAGAAATGATGTGTCATTTAGGGGCTTGCCTTAGTCAAAACATGTGTTAGTGTTTCCACTTTCATAATGGAAATTCCAATGATAGGAAGGAATGATGAATCAACAAAGTGTTACAACTCACCACCCTTCAATGGCTTCCTTGAAGGACTAAATTAATGCACATCACTTCAAGGTATTGGATCTTGCTTGCTTGATTGCTTGAATTGCTTGGAAACCTACAACAAGGGTTAGCCTTCACAAACAATGATAACATAAACACATATAAACTCACATAAGAATTGGCATGATTTTTGGATCTTGAGTTGCTATAATAAAGCTCTGAAATGTTGCTCTTGAATGCTCTTGATAATAGTTCTTTCTCTTAATTTTTTGTTAGATTTGAAATAATGCAATAACTAGGTATTTATAGGCATTTCTCTAATTTCTTGAAAATTAAATCCCAATAGTCGACATTTGCAACCTAAATTTTAAATGTTAAAATGTCGACACTGACATATTCAAATTTAGATCCTGACAAACTAGGGGAACTCAAATGTCCAAGGGAATCCCAGTCCTAGCCCTATTTTCTAGGATTTTAGGTATCAGGGGTAAACATTAAATGAATGCATTTGTTCAATGCTTGTCATTTCTCAAAAAAAGGTGAAAATTGGCTATGGAATGCATAATTTAGGAAATTAGAGATTTAATTAGGCTCAATAATATAGGGGAAAAACATAGTGTGAAATTATCAAGGGTGACAATTTATGACACTGTACACTTAGCTCCCACTTTAGCAAGAGTATGAACTTATGCTCAGACTCACACTAAAGTAGAAAATATATGTCAAGAGGTGTCCAATTGTCCAAATGTTGAAGGGATAGGATGAATAAGGATCAAGTGGGAGTGCACAAGCCCCCAAGATCCAAGATCTCATGGAAAACCAACATAAGCACAAAGGAACACACACATGTGTGAAATGTAGCAAGACAACATACACAAACATACATGATATCAAAATAAAATGCAAAAAGGAGGGTATGGATAATCACGGGCTAGCAAGTCGTGTTATGCTAGGATCCACACCAAAGACATTGATGAATCACATAATAGAAAAGTCTAATATTTTATAAGTGAATCACAAATTGAAAGGCACCATGGGCTAGTGAAGTTCGATATTCACTAGGTGAGCCCCCAAGACAAGGTAAAATGAGAAACACACTAGGTCTAGTGAAGTTCCTTATTCACTAGGTGTTTACCCATGACAAAGTAGATAAATGGGAAACACACTAGGTCTAGTGAAGTCTATTATTCACTAGGTGTGCACCTATGTCAACCATACCAAGAGTTATACTCCTTGATAACTTTGATAAGGTGCCACAAAATGATCAAAATGTTATGACTTGAACACAACACTAAGTTCAACACACATGAACAAAGTGAAGCAAAAATGCCAATGTCAATGCACCACTAAGTCCAACACGTGTGAACAAAGTGAAGCAAATAATGCCAACGTATGCCCCCACTTAAAGAAATTGCAAAACACCATGCTATGAGCAATAACTTTAAGGTAAAAAATGTTAAATCTCTTGCAATAAAATATCAAAAGAACCTATTTGGATTTAGCCTTATGCCAATGACATGTTTCCAAATAAAGCTACATCATGATAAGGAGTTTCCCCAAATGTAATGTAACAAAAAAATAGAATATGAAGACATAAGGGATCCATGGATTTGGGGTCAGTATGCGTCTTTGCTATAGTGATATAATAGAGATCAGAACTAACATCATTCCCCAAATACTTGTGGAACAATGAACATAATGGAGGAAGGATACATAGAAAGAACACAAACAAAATTTTGGGTCAACATGGAAGAGACCTAAATGTCTCATTGCTTTGCATCATCCCCAAAAGGAAAAACACAAGACAAAGATTTTTTTTTTTACATATAAAAGAATAGAGATACAAATAGCAGAATATCACAAGAAGTTTGTTTCCTTTGTATCCTTGTGCCAAGGGAGCAACAAGGGTCATCCAAAGGAAATCACAAACACAAAGACATTCCAAGCAACACAACATAGGAGATCACATCATGTGCAAGCAAACACAAAGAACACACAAAGCAAACATGAAGAGAAAGTATCACTCATGTGAGCCAATCTAAAGCAAATCATCTACATCCCAATCTTGCTCATCATATAGGGATAGTGGACAACTAGCCAAAGGGACTACAACAAGTGTCGTACTAGGAGCATCTCCAGGTTCAACACATGGTGGGTCACTTTAATAAAGAGGATCATCACAATTGCCTCCATCTAAATACATTTTCTTTGAAAATAAAACATTAAGCTCATTATGTACGTGTTCATCAATTTTAGCAATGTCATCTTCATCATCTAAATCAATCACTATTGGTGTAATTAAATGTCTTGTACCTTGTCCTAGGTCATGATTACACCTTAGTTAAGTTTACTTAGGGACCACATAGGAGGTTGTTGGAGATTTTCCACTTTTGGTGGACTTGACATGTCATTACTACATCACTTCCACCTTTTGTGGACACATCATGTGATCATCTCTCCACCTTTTGAGGATGATCCACCTTTTGTGGAGATTATCACATTATCCTTTCCCACTTTAGGTGGAGTGATAACTTTCCATTGTTGTCTCATGTCATAAGATTACGACACTTGTCATAATCTTATGCCCTCCTATGTTCTCACCTTGGCTATATAACCAAGGGGTCTCCTATGTACATTGGACCATGATCTCATATTATTGACATTGAATACAATTTATTCTTGTCATATTATTTTTATCTCTTATGCTTGTGCTTTCTATTAGGGCCTTCTAGATCTTGGGTGGCTGCTCATAGCCACCCTATAATCACAATGGGAGGTTTTATAACAATTTCTATTGTATGTTCTTGTTTCACTTCTTGTTTTAGGTCCATGTCTTGTTTTGGTGAAAGTTGTAATTCTTCTTGATTTTTTCGCATAGGTGTTGAATTATCATGCATTGTTTTATTCTTTTCTTCCAGTTGATGAGCAATAGCATGATGCTTATTCCTACACTCTTTACCATTTTGGTTTCTTCTTGCATGATTTTAATTTTGTGATGGGGTAGGAGTGGGTTTCTTGACCATGGTCTCTTGTCTTCCCTTAAGGGAGGAATTGAAGGAACCACCAGGGGTTGGGAAACCACTATTTCTGTAGGTCTATACACTTGTTTTATCCTTTGAGGAACAAAAGGAATCATTCAATTGTATCTTGGTATTTTATATGATGTGGGTAGAGGAACTACAAAACATTTACATTGGTTACTTGGAAGGAAAACTGCTTCAGGCATAGGTTCATCCATAATTGGCAAGGTAGAAGGAACAACTATAGTCTTCTCATCATTTTTAGGAATATTGCAAGAGATAACCTAATATATACTTTGCCTTAAAATTTCAAGTATGATTTGAAAATAAATCCTCACAAGGATTAATAGGTTCCATAGGCTAAGGCAAAAATAAATCCAATGAAAAGTTCCCATAGGAAGACAAAGGATTAAACTCACTATGATGCACTATAATTTTTTTTTTTGAATGGGAACTTTATGAACTTGTGAATTACTGATGGGATGGAATTCATGGAGCATAGCCATGGATAGCCTAACTTCATACGAAATTGGTTTGATGTCAGGATGACAAAGAATGATGCATCTAATTTTTTTGGTCCAACCTTAAGAGGATGAGTGATCGAACCTATCATAGGGTGAGCAAAACCATCATGAGTTTTCAACCATGCATTAGATTGTTCATAAGAATCTTGATAAAGTTCATACAAAAACAAGAATTCCTCAGTGATCACATTCTCTATTCACACAAGATCAATGAGTATCTGAGTTGTAGGCTTATCATTAATATGCCCAAAAATATAGAGAGGACCATCAGGTTCATGTATAGATGTGTTAATATGGGTGACAACAATGTCGTAGCAAAGTGGTTTGGTCGCTACAAGGTTGAACATATATGAGTGTGACCATATCTTGTAAGCCATCCTCATCATCACACTTATTACCATTGTTATCATTATTCATGTCATCAGTCTTATCCATATTCATCTCATCATTCTTATCATCATTCTTATCATCCCAAGGTTACACAAAGTTGGATGAATGGTTTGGCATTGGATTTGTAAAAATTTACAAGTTTTGGTTAGGTGGGGCAACAAAATTATTCCCCCATCATCACTCTTAATCATTAACATCACCCAACTAGATGCAATTAGAATCAATGAGGTATTTCACTTGATGTTTAAGACACATGCATTATTTTGTATCATGTCCAATTGTGCGATGATATTGACAAAAGACACTTGCATTGTAACTTGGAGGTAGAGGTTTTGTTGTGTCCATAGGTGTAATTAGAGGCAACTAGATTAAGTTCTTGTTCAATAGTTGGAACATGATTGAATGGAGGGTGTCAAGTAACTAGGTGAATTATTTATCTCACAATCTAAGGTTGAACTTATGGTAGTAACTTGAGGTTCAATTTGGTTGTTTGAGGGTGTATGTACAACATGATAAAAAAAAATTGCCTTCTTGAATGGTTGATAGTTGTTTTGAGGTACAAATTAGGATTTCCCAGTAGGAGTAGATGAAGATGTCCCTTCATACCGACTAACCAAATTTTGATAATCATGAAGGGTCATACACAAATGTATAAAGGATGGATATTTCATCAACAAGATTTTATCCCTTATGCCAGGTTGTAAATTTTCAATGAACACTCTTTGAACATCTGCATCAGGAAGAGTAAGATTGATTTGTGAATAAAGCAATTGATAACATCCTATAAAGTTCGTGACCTTTTCATTTTGCCTTTGTTTGCATCACACTAAATTAGTTAATGTAATTTTAGGTCCAATATTTACTTGGAAATGTTGGAGGAAGGCCTCAACAAGTTCATTGAAAGAGTGGATTGAGTTATTTGGAAATGAACAAAACCATTCCACAACCATGTCTTTTAATGACCTAGGAAAGAGTTTAACTAAGAGTTTATCTTCAAAAATGAAGTCACTACACAAGGATGTGTATATCGATATATGATTGCTAGGGTCTCCTTTACCATTGTACTTGTCAAATCAGGGTATCTCTATGTTTTGTGGCATTGGTGTTTTCAAGATTTTAAGTGTAAGTAAGCTTCTTTTAACATATTGCAATGGTTTCCTATTTTGGTTGTGGTTCAATGTTGAGTTTTGTTGTTGAAGTGAGGTGATGTTTTGTAGAAGTTGGTTAATGATTGAATCATTGGTTGATATGTTTTGGGAATCTGGTGAATATGGTGGGATTGTGTATGTGCTTGGTGGACTACTATGTTGCAAATTTATGAGAGGGGATGAAACTTGAGGTGTCACATGTGAGGACCCAAAACTATAAGGATTTTTGGTGGGAAGGCCTACTATTTGAGTTATGCCAATGCTTTGTTGTATCATTGAGGTGACAGTTGAATTTGTGTATGTTGGAATAGAGGCTATAGTTATAGGGAGGGAAACTTGATTTCCTCCTTGACTTTGAGTGCATACCAAAGCTTGAGCACAACTAGCCATCATAGGTACATTAGCATAAAATATATGGGCTAGGCTATGCAAAACCTCTAATCCTTGAGAATTTCTAATCAATTTCCTCATGTTATCTATAATAGGGACAATTAAGCCAGCTAGATATGCAGTACTCACATAGTCTTGAAGTCCTTCTAGATCTTTGTCCAATTGTTTCAGTTTGTCTTTGGGAACATGTGCAACAACACTATCAACATCTATAAAAATGGGTGATTGTAAGGTTGTCATTGGCATGGTAACATTATTGATAGAGTCCAAAATGGGTTGAGTATTGACAACACATTGAGTGAAAGAGTTAAAAGACTTGGGATCCACAAAAAATGTAACAACAATGCAAGATGCCATAAGTCTACAACTACGTGTCACTAAAGTATTGGAAATAGGACACCCACCAAGTCGTGAAGCTCATGAAAGTTTCAGAACACTAAGTGTACCCAAGATGAGCACTAAATTGTCAAATAACCACAAAAAAATACTTAGAAACATAATTTAGACAACAAAATAAGACAAATAATACAAAAAGAAATATCTATGCAAAAATTGGTTGAGCCAAAAGTAGGAGGACAAAGGTTCGCAAGGGAGTTTGTTTCCTGGGCAAGTTTTCCAAAAATCAAGAAGTCTGCTTGTGTGTGATTTTGTTCAAGGATTCTTGCTCTGATTGTAGGTAGGTTTGACAGTAAATGTATTTCTAGAATTTGCTCAATTTATGCCAATAAAAGTGTGTAACAATAAATGATAATTTTGAATGTAATTTCCATATCTAAATGCAATAATTGACTAATTGTAAGATGTCTAAATCTGAAAATGGTGATTTTGATGTAATTTTAAAATTAAGAAAATGAGAACCCTAGGTCTAATGTGTAAACCTAGGATTCAATTTTTTGTGGGGGTGTGTGTTGTGTGGGTCTTTTTCTATTGTTTCATTAAGATGTAGATCAACAAGGTGTTTAGGTTGAATTTCAACCATGGAGGCGAGCCAACCAGACTTGGATCTGCATATTTTAGAGTCTTGGAATGAATTGAAATTGATTTGCTTTAACTAACCTAATTAGACTATGTTCCCTAATATAAAAGTGCAAGCTTCTGATAATTGATAGATTGAAATAGAGATTTGTAGGAAGATCTAGAAAGGACAAAGTTATGTGTACCTATCCTAAAATTTCGGTTTCAATTACTGGAGGAGGAAAGAGTTTCCCAAGGGCGTTTGGGTCCTTGTAGGGGTGTCTTGCTCTATTTTTGTAGTCCTTTGATGGTAGATCTGATATCCCTGTTTTCACTTGCAAACTTGTTGGATCACTATTGGATAATTTTGTAGGTGATTTTCTATGAGTTGAAAAGGTTAAGATTTTTGAATGCAACAATAGATGAATGATGTTCAAACTTCCTTCAATCCTCTTCAAAATTGAAATCTACACATTCAAAGAGAGAAGAAATGTTGTGCCATTTAGGGGCTTTCCTTAGTCAAACCCTGTGTTAGTGTTTCCACTTCCATAATGGCAATGTCAATGATAGGAAGGATAAATGATAGGAAGGAATGATGAATCAGTTACAAAGTGTTGTAACTCACCACCCTTCAGTGGCTTCCTTGAAGGACTAAAGCCATGCACACAAATTCAAGGTCTTGGATCTTGCTAGCTTGATTGCTTGGAAACCTACAACAAGGGTTAGCCTTCACAAATAATGATAATATAAACATGTATATAAACTCATATAAGATTTGACATGATGTTTGGATCTCAAATTTCTACAATAAAGCTTTGAAATGTTGCTCTTGAATGCTCTTGATAATAGTTCTTGCTCTTAATTTTTTGTTAGATTTGAAATGATGCAATAACTAGGTATTTATAGGAATTTCTCTAATTTCCAAAAAATTAAATCTCAATAGTCAACATTTGCAACTTGAATTTCAAATGTTAAAATGTCAACACCGACATATTCAAATTTGGATCTTGACAAAATAGGGGGACTCATACGTCCAAGGGCATCCTAGTCTTGGCTCTATTTTCTAGGATTTTAGGTGTCAGGGGAAAAGCATTAAATGAATGCATTTGTTCAATGCTTTCCATTTCTCAAAAAACGGTAAAAATAGGCTATGGAATGCATAATTTTAGAAATTAGGGACTTAATTAGGCTCAATAATTTAGGGGGGACAAATCATAGTGTGAAATTATCAAGAGTGAAAATTTATGATGCTACAATGAGTAATTATGGTTGTATTAGTTTAATTATAGAAGTTATTGTTTAGTCTATAGATGAGTTATGAAATAGCTATTTGTATTAGTGTAATAATAGTAGTTATTTTTTAGTCTATATGTGAGTTAAGGAGTTTGCTTACATAAATATTTAGGTTGATTAAATAAATAAAATTAATTAGTAAATATGTCTCATGTAGTGGTGAGTAATTGTGGTTGTATTAGCGTAATAATAGTAGTTATTATTTAGTCTATAGATGATTTATGACATAGATATTCATATTAGTGTAATAGTAGTAGTTATTGTTTACTCTATAGATGAGTTATGACATAGCTATTTGTATTAGTGTAATAATTATAGTTATTGTTTAGTCTATAAATGAGTTATGACATAGCTATTCATATCAGTGTAATAAAAGTAGTTATTGTTTAGTCCATATATGAGTTATGACATAGCTATTCAAGGGTCAATAGAATAAGAGTTAAAAACCAACAGATTCTTGCAACATGAATTTGTCATAAATATATATTGAAATATATTATATGTCATTCAACACATTTAGAATTTTTCTAAAGAATTTAAAATATAGATTGAAAAATAGAGAACCAATAAAATTTACCTTATAAATTAGTTATAAATTAACAAAAAACATGTGATTATAATATGAATGGGAAATATAGTACATAGGTCATCAACAAGGGGGGAAGGGTTAGTGGCATCCTCCAATGTTCCCACTTTGTCATTAAGAATATAGAGATGTGAGGCTATGCATTGATGCTTTTTATTATCAATATGCTCAGAGTGAGTGTAATGGTCGAATTGGTTATTAACAAGAGGAAAGGGATTAACTTCCTTAATGGTTGGGAGAAGACGAAAACACATATTGGGATTGAGATGAGGGCTATGATAAAGGTTTTGAGATGTGTGGAAGAAGTGATGAACTAAGGTGGAAAAGGTAATGGAAATGGAAGTTAAAAAGTAAAAGGTAATAGGATTAGGTGATTGGTGAGAGAAGACTAAGTGTGAGTGAAGGAACTTATAAAAAGGGTGAGTTGGGAGAGAAAGGAGGTAAGGATATATTAATTTAAGTGAAGAGAAGGGAGGTAAAGGATAGGTAGGGGAAAATGGGTGTGATTGAAGGTGGGTTATGATTTAGAGTTAAGGATGGGAGAGGGGGGGAAGGATTGGAATATAACAATCATCTCCTCATGTTTTCTAAATAAGTTTAAATTAACCTTAAATATACCACCATTTTTAATTATGCTAGCATTCATTATGTAGCTAACATTAATTGAACATGTAACTCGAGTGCATCACTTAAAAATAAATTTACATTAAATGTATTATCAAAAGAATCAAATCCACATATGAAATCTATACAACGTTGAACTAATTTATAATATGAAATCATCATTATGCATATAGACGAAAAATAATATTCATTTTTTCACAAATAAAATGCAACCCATATGTAAAGAAAAAAGTAGTAGCTTATCAAGCATGATGCATAACATAACTATAAATTTCCATCACAATCATATTTAAGAGGTCAAATCAGGTAGTTGTAGGACACTAGTGTGCTTAGGCTAGAAGCACAATGTTAGCTCCACCCTAACTACTAGTGGGTTATGACCAAAAATTCCCCTTAGAATCCTCCTTGACTATTATGGGTCAAGGCCATAACGCTTTGGCTTGACTCTTATACACTATGCCTTGCACACTTGAGTTTGTCCATTGAAGAGCTACAATTAATGTGGTACTGTATTGCTAATTAAGGGGTGTGTTGGGTGTTGGTGTGTGTATGTAGAATATGCTAAGGAGTAAAAGCACAAACCCGTGTCACACTTTCGACAAACAAAATAGTTTTGAGTGAAATAGTTTCACCCTATAAAGTTTCGAGCAAAACAATTTCACTTGAGACTATGTGGCCTATACATGGCACATAGAGTTTTGAGAAAAAATCTTTTGCCTGGAATAATAAAACATTTTTTTTCCCTTTGTCACTTTAAAATGCAACTCAATTTGTATGTAAGTTTTCAACCAAAAGGGTGTCAATCAAAACCCTTTCACCCAAAATTGTCTATGTGACATCCGTGTTGGCAACCACCTCATCTTTTTAAAAAAAAAAGATGAAACTTTTCATTTGAACATGATATTTTTTCAGTCAGATTTTTTTTCAAAAAAATAAAAAATAGCATTTTGTAGAGCTCGAAGTGGAGAATCCAAATATTTTTTGATATTTTGATTAGTTTAAATATGCATATTTAAATAATGCAAGTAGGTTGTTGAAAAAAAGAAGAAGGTTGATTAGAAATTAAAAAAATAGTAAAATATATTTAAAAAATATAAAAAATATATGGTGCACTAGATGAGAGAATCTTCTCCAAAAGGGCATAATTTATTTTTGAAAAGGATAAAAAAATAGACAATAGTTGACATCAAATGAAAACCATCAAATTTTAGTACATTTGACTTGAACACATTATTACAAGGAAAATATACATCAAAATTTAATTTTTTTTTTCCCATGCACTAGATATTGAAGTTGTCTATTTGGGAAAAAAATTCAAGGGAAAATAAAGTTGTTTTCTATTTTTTTTCTTGAAATTTTCAGCAATCCAAAATTTTCTCTTAAATTTATAAAAAAATATCAAAATAATTTTTATTTTTTTTGAAAAATTATAGAAATGAACTTCAACAAGAGTTATACATTTTGTTAGTTTACATCATTTTGACATTCAAAACATAAAGACCACTTTTATATGGTTTAAGTTAAGAATTTTTGTTTGTATGGTGGTCAATTCCTTTATAAAAGTGTGACATAGATTTGTACATTTACCCTAAGGTCTCAACTCTTTAGAGTAATAAACTCAAAACACTCCCACCTCAATTGATAGATCTTATTCTAATGGAATTGTGCATGATCTTCCATGTGAATGACTAAGTACTAGGTCAAATGTGAAAATAGTGATCATTCACTCCACCAAGGTAATACAAGGTGACAAAATTACTAATTATGTTTAATAGGTATATGCACGTTAATGATTATACATAGATAATTGTAGTTTCTAGACTATCCTTAAATAAACAATCACTATAATAAATGTGTAAAAATTATATGTTACCCGTCAAACATATAATCTTGCAAGAAATTCAGTTATAGTTTCAAGTGAAATTTCATCTCAATATAACTCTCTAGTAACTTGCCTAAATTTACATCCTACACTCTACACTAACTTATTATATTCCTCAATTTTCAACCATCATGGCTCCCCTATGTATCCCAACATTTGGGAGTAATCTAGGATTTGCTATCTTTACACATATTTCTTTTGATTATACCCCATTGATTTTTATTTTTTTTAACCTTTCATCTCCTAATTATAAGTCAAATTTATACTATTAATACCCATAAGTTCACACTTCATTTCATCACTTGATACCCATAAGTTCACACTTCATTTCATCACTTGATAACTACTCAAAGTCATAAAGTCAAATGAGTTATAGTTCTAACATCATAATACCAATAGCAACATTAGTTAAACTTCATTTCTAAAACATGAATTAGTAGTATCCTATTATCCAATGCTACTTACAACTAACACTAATCATGTCACTAATTAATTGCTTAAAAGACTATGTTTATGACTTAGTCTTTTATATATATATATATTCTTCAAACAATAATTTCTCAATAAATAAATACATCTATTTAATATGCTTTAAGAGATATCAATAGCTATATCAAATAGAGTATTTAAACGTGAAAAATTATTTATTTATTTAAGATCCATTTTATTTACTTAAAAGTTTTAATAAATGAGAATTTTATAATTGTTGAAATAATTTCAATATGCACAATTTAGTTTAAGTAGTTTCTTTAATTTTGTTTTACAAAAATACATAATTGAGTCAATTAATATTCCACATAAGTGTAAAAATCATTAAATAAACACTTTTATATAATTTTATTGCTTATTTATACTCTTATATTTATTTATTTATGTTGCACATATATATTATTTATTACATCTATAAATAATATATTATTAATTATCTTGATAAGGGACCTAATGATGGGACAAAAGTATCAAGTAATCATTATTCTGATAATTGATAAGGTCTATGATATGACAAGTATTTACTAGTATTAAGGATTGTGATTAAATTTACACATTGTTGATGATAGGTGTTGTAAAGGATATAATTTTTACGAGTTGGCATGGTAGGCGTAAAGGACTTCCATATTACAACGGTGTTACCATGGTTTCTATCATTCCACTCAAAACCGTGTTCACCCCAAATAATTTTTCACTTCAATCCTAAGTGTTTTCTTCCTAAGGCTTTCGAGCCTTTGTCAGATCTTGTCCTGGTTGTCACAACCCTTTGTTTGTCTGATGTTTTGAAAATGAGCCTAAACTTTGTGATCGTATAGGTTCTTTGTAAAGTCCCGAAAATGGCATTAGAATCCAAAATAGTTTTCGCAACCTTGGCAAATGCCAAATGAAAGAAGAAAGAGTTAAGCAACAAGTAGAACTAACACGGTTTTGGAGCTTTTAAAAGGTTTTGAAACTATTGTTAGTCCTCGACAAGGTTTCAAAAACCTATCCTAATTTTGATAGAAAAGTATTTCTTTAAGTTGCAATATTTTATTGGTTTTGAAGCCCTTTTTAGAAAGTCCTTGAGTTTTTCAAAATTCCTTAAGAGTGTGTCTTAAAGAAAAGTGTTTGAGCTAAAAATTAAAAAAAAAAAGGTTTTTAGGACTGCATCAAATTCTGATGAGGTTCTCATAACCTTGTCTGGACTTGATGGGTTACACATATTGCTTTTAAACTGCCATATTACATTCAAAAATTTCTAATTAGAATGGTGCAGAAAGTGAAAATGATACATTGTAGAAATAACATGAAGAAAAATCAAAGATCATCAAAATTCATCACATAGCATGAAGTTGTTGGAACATAGAAATCAATATACATATATATTATATTATATCAAAAAGAGCAGATGTGAACTCGTAAATGATTTTATGCACATAGAATGAATATCATGATGCATATATCTTCCATAACTTCTTGAGCTCTCTCTATCTATGTAGGGGAAACTGAGTTTTCATTAAACTCAACATAATAAGTGAATGTCTCTGTCACATTCCTCTTGAGCTCAACACACAAGAGAGTAACAACTTATTTGATTCCTTCATTCTAGAGAGCAATTGCAATGCATATAACATTCCCCACTAGGTCTTCTCGTGGGTATTCACTTAGATGATGCCTATGGTGGCTTCCACACTGGATATGTATGTTGGCCTCACCAGTCTCTCGATGACTTTGGCACCCAATGCAAATTTACCAAAAGTTTGGATGATTTGTATATAAAATGCTCTAGGAGTGTAGAGTTGTGGACGTGGACTTGTGCAAGGAAATTAACTCCTATATTGATTCTCCTTATTACTCCCTCTTCCACATCATTTTGTATAAGGAATACCTCCCTCAATTGATCTGCCATCAGTTACCTTACATAACTAAACTCCACATCTTCAATGACAAGGAAATCACCTTTTGAAGTTGCATCACTTGAAGTGCTCAACATTTTGAAGAATAAAGCTGAGATGCGAAGAATGGAAGATAACTCTGAATTTATAGAGGAAATAAGCAGCTATCATATCCACAAGATAAGACATGGGGATTTTCCCAACAACAACTAGTGAGGTGAGGATGCTATTGAAATGCCTCAAATTTAATTAACACAGTGAGTGAAGTGATGAAGTTGATAGATTTTGATTAAGAAATCTTCAAAGTTAGTGTGAAAACTTCTAATTAAATTCACTCGCACACATATGATCACAAGAAAATGTATAATTAAATGCATGGATTAAGAGTTGCAGATTTTTAGACATAGAAGAAAGTCACGAGTCTTACATAGATGAATCAATGATGCATTAACTTATCAAAATCAAGTTGATATGCATTATGTAATTATGAAATTTCTAAAAAGAGTCATAAATGCTTATAAAGTTCCACTAAAAAGAATTTGGGTAATAATTTATGAAACTCCCTCTTGAAAGATTGCAGTTATGAAACCTAAAGGAACTCAAGAATGAGAATCTATAAATATGTAATTAGAAGACATGAGAAGGGTTTGAACTTTTGATCCCCATTACACTTTGATGTAAGAGTGATAATCAATCAAAGAAAGGATCATTCTAGCAATTTCGCTAGTTTCTAAAGAAGTTAATTGTCTATGCACATATGAATTTGTGTGTGATACTTGATGTTTATGAATGAGTCTTTGAGCTTTGATAAATATTAGAATACAAGTTCCTGTTGTAGATGCTATATTCTACGGTGTTACATTCATTTCTTTATAAAACAATGAAGTTGAAGGTTAATTAGTCTATTCTTCTGTTACTATTTTGGAAGTTTGTTTTGGTCATACTTCTATCATGACTATGAATAAGTGTTAGTCTACCTTTACTACTTTCTGGTTAAAAATATACCCTCCTTTAAAATTTAAAAAAAATCAAAAATTATATCTTATGAGGGAGTTGTACCTCAATCAAAATTCAAATGAAGATCACCAATGAAATGGTGATCTCTCCAACTATTTGTTACATCCCTCACATTGAGACTGTATGTTTGGTTATGTATTTCAAATGTAATGTCAGTTGCAAATAACTGCTTTCAAGTGATTATGACGTTGAGAATGCAATAGTCGTTCATTATCATAACTGAAATGTTAACGAACTCTTTATTTTTGCAAGTGAAATTATTGTTCGTGTGAAATTGAAAGAGATCATGATATTTAATTCAAATCCATATTATTTAGCCGTTGAGAACGATCTAACCCTAATCCTTGTCAGTGGATGCAGGATCGTTGACGCCAAGAGAGAAAGAGAAATATCGTCAGGGAGAGGATGTGGTTAATTATGGATCAATTTTATCATCAGTCTAGAGTCAGTGTAAGACAGTTGAGTCAACTTCACTACCTTGGCCAAAAGTAAATTAATATAATAATCAATTAAGAAAGTCAATTAAAATATAAATCATTAATCACCTATTAAGGAGATTTCTAATGGGGATTAAAGAGTTAATTAAAATAATAAATATAATTTAAAATATTCATTAATAATATCCTCTTGGAGATTGAGCGACCAATTCATATATATATATATTCTTGCAAGAGGTTATTAAATATTAATTAATAATAAAAGATAAAAATCAATGCCATCGATTTGAAATTTAAAACCATCAAGTGACTTGTCTTCAAAAAAGGGAATGAATGGAATGGAATCAAACTTGTGTTAGCAACATCTCTCTTGTGTGAAACACCCAAGATTGGGGCAGATGAAAAATTCTTGGAACCGCCAGGGTGACAGAGCTACCGGAAGGAAATAAAATCGATTTCCAGTCTTTATGTTAGGGCGGCCAGTTTTTCTCGTTTTTCTCTAGTAGTCGGTCGAGTATTCTCCTGGCTTCACTCGAGTCCTCTGTAGCTATATTGAATTAGTTCCTTTTTGGGATTTGTTTTTCACTCAGATTTTAATACTCCTCAACCAGATGCTTTATGGAGAAGTTCCAACCATAATCTTTTTCAGTGATCAAGTTTTCCAAATTCACCTTCGGCAGTCAACAGTTTATCTAAGTGCGTGATCTTTTTTTGAGCCAGACTCTGGAAAATTTGAAATCGCCTCTCTTAGTGACATCCCGAGTCATCCTTGGACAAGCCGTAGGAGGCCATTGTGCAGACGACTGGTGGAGAATGGTTCTCAACATTCGCTAAGTTCCAGACCCATAACCAGGCACGTAAGAATTTACTAGCTTGATATTTCATTTGGAAACTGTACGGTGCTATTAATATAAGCTTCAATTGAAAGTTCTATCTAATAGAAATTAAGTTCGTCTGAATGCAGTAGAATCAAAATAGATGGAATCCTTTTGTGTGAGCAAGTATCGGTGTGGACCTATTTTTATTCTTCTTTGAATTTAGGAAGCGATTCATCATCTCCTTTTGTGGAAACTAGAACTCTGTTTTCATGAGTAGAAAATTCTTATCACTCTTGTATAGGGTTAAGGATTCTGACTTAGATAGCTGTAACCAAAATTTCATTTTCTAGTGATAACTCGTTTCTCTATTTTGAATTTCTATTATTTTTGATGCCTTAGGGGCTATCATGAGCTTTGTTCCTTGGTTTAATTCTGTTACCTTGAATAGTCACTTCCCCTATCTGAGCCTCTTAGATTTGGAAGCAAAATGTAAATAGAAGACACCTTGCCTCGAGCTGGAACTCATATTATTCTCAATTAATGCTTCAGAAGTATAAACTAGATTGAGTCTTCATCTTCTTCCTGAACCCTATTCTTTAAGTGCTCTTGTTCCAATCCGTAAGTTCCATATATTGGAATGCTAATCGCTTGAATCTGTGAGTAGCCGGGTCCTTTTGGAAATCTCGTGAGTTCTATCCTCTACCTTTACAAACTACCCCACTTCTTTTAGTTTGATCTGGTTAAAGTATGCCACCTTATACTGTGATCTTTAATCTATCATTAAATGATAAGAGTTTGGAAGAGTACTTAGCAAACCAGCTTTATCTTTCTCTCTCTCTCCTCTAAAATATGGATGCGTAATGGTACTAGCTTAGCCTTAAATAAGAGAAAAGACTCTAAATTTGGGTACAGTTTGAACCTCATCTAAGAGCTTGATCTATTTGGTTTAACTGACTTTTCCCCTTCCTTATTTTGATGCTAGTTTGGTGCTTGTTATTGCTCCCTGAGTCTATTAGGGGATATCTAAGCGAGGCTTGTAATCCTCTTTGCTGAATGAATTTGTTAAAATATGCAAGGAACATGAAGGTTAAGATATAACCACAAATTGATAGGAATTGATAATCAGATCTGACATTGTGATACTAAATTTTGAATCCTTATGGTCGGGTAAGACACCTTAATCTCTCCTCATGAATTTGAGAATAGCACTTAATCATTATTAGAGGGAATATGTTATGAGTGGAGTATCCTCCTGGCGTAAGAATAAGAAAACAGTTACCCTTAATAAGAAGAAAGATTATTGGAATATGTTAATGAGATTTAAAAACTTTAATTAAGGATTATCATGTTGAGCAAGGGTGAGAGT